>CM076584.1:13431707-13721707 GCA_034641835.2 Pinus albicaulis
TCAACTTCCTAGTAGCCAAAAAGAAGACCCAATTTAAGTTAAAGAATTAGGTGGGACCTTTTATTTGTAATCACAGAGATGCAGGACAAGAAGCAGCAAAGCAATTGCTTGAGTATAGATTTGAAGAAAGCTTCTCGTGGAATTATGATCCACAGGGAATACTAATAAAAATGAGGGTTAAGTGAAAACTAACACCTTATATTCATGAGAAAAAACCAAAGATAGAACAATATGTCAATCAAACAGAGTGGCTAGAAAATACCTTGGTAGAAACATTTAAACAAGGTGATACTAATCACACCTTGCAAACTGCAAATCAAGGAGAGAAAGCTACTAAAAGAGGCAGATAAGAAGGTACCTACACTGTTAAGACAACAAATAAGAATAGGTTTAAACTTAGATACAATAAAAAGCCTAAGATCAATCCAATTGATAAAGGAAAAGTAACCATAGAAGTAGAAGATACAGATATTCCAAAGACAAACACTGATTCTCCTACAGTCATTAAAAATGAACCAGTCACGGAGATTTTAAATAAAGAACATCCTGATAATTCAAAAACTTAGGTCATAGAGAAACATCATAGTATGGAGGCATCCTCTTCACAGCCAGCAGAAGAAAAATATCTTGACATCAGAGAGAAATATAAGCATATTAAGACCAAGAATGAAGAAATTAAAAATGATATTTATTCTCAGTATTTGAAGCAAACACCAGGTATCCAGAACAAACTTCTATAAACTTTTGATTATTCAAACAAGAATTTGATTATGTCAATGCTTCAAACAATAGTTAAGACTCCCAAGAAACTTGTATATTACAAGAAAGTTGATCTTGAAGTGCCCACAGAAAGTATCCATGCACTAGATCAAATTAAATTTCACAGGAAAACTTCTGAGATGTTATATTCCACCATTACTACAAAGGCCATGAGTGTCCACAAGCTTCAGAATACAATAATAAACATGAGATATCAAATGAAGGTTGACAAGGCTTCCTCATATGCTAAAGATCTTAGGATTAAGTCATTAGAAGAGTTGGTTATCCAAGTAGGATATGATCCTGCCAATGTCAAAGCTGCAGAAGAGTTAGTGAAGAAAAAGAATGCTGATATTGTAGAATTGAGGAAACAGCTCAAGCTTCCACCAACTGAACATCCACAAGCCAAAGAAATAGTGCAAGAAGAAAGCCAAAATGATGATATGATGAACATAATTTTAAAATTAACAGGGCAGATAAAAGAAATGGAAATCCAAATGGACAAGCTTGTCCATGAAAGAGAAACTACAAAATCACAGGAAACTCCTACAATAATTCCCATGTTTACTACAGCTATGCCTTCAACTCTAGCAGAAGAGTTTCCACAAAATCCTCTACTACAACAACTCAACATTCTGATGAGGCTAGTAAACTAGTTAAAGCCATAGAGGAAATGTCACTTAAGACCAATGAGATCAATAGATTGAAGAAAGTGATTGCAAAACTTGAAGACACTAAGAAACTAGCCCAAATCAATGCTAAAACTTACGAACAAAAAGCTAACAGGTTAAGTGTGGAATTGAAGAATTTTAAAAAAGATTTAACCTTGAAAGGGCCAATGTCTTATGTGAAGAATCAATTATGGAGTAAAATAATTGAAGACATCAATGATGTTTGGCCATCAATTCAAGTAATCTATGAGCAGAAAGATTTACTGAAGGAAACACAAGAAGAGATTAAGAAAACAAAGGAAGAACTAGGTGCCAAACCTGAACAGACCCTAGAACTAATTAAATTTCTCAACAGCAAGAACAAGAAATAACTTGAAGAAATAGAAATTACTAATAGAACAGAGAAAATCCTTGAGATAAAGAAAGTCATTTCAAAGAAGAATTTAATAAAGCATTTAGATGAGAAATGTGAAAACATGAACATAGCCATCACCAAGTTTATGATTAAGTTTGATATTTTGAGGCAAAGATGTTTGCCTAACGTCTTGGTTATTAATGATAAGCTCATGCCATAGGAGGACTACAAAAAAAAGGTTAGAGAATATGAAAAAGAGCAGGTTGACAAAATAGAAGGACAAGGAGTTCCTACAGGGAAGGTTTTACACAGAAGTTTTGAAGACTTGTTTTATCTGCAACATGAGATAAAACACTTATTTGTCATAAAACCAACAATTTCCAGATACACTGAGGTAGATGAGAACTTTAGGAAGCTGAAAAAGATAAAAATTCTTGATGATAAATCTTGGGAATCACTCACTGACTTGTTGTAAAAGTAAAATTGCAGAGAAAAAGATTAAAACAGTTTTCTGATTTTTTCACAGTCAAAACAGAATTTTTACAACAGTAAGGCAGTTTTGACAGAGTTTAAAGTGTATCAGAAGTAAAGAGTATCAGATGAAAGAGTATAAGATAAGAAGATGATATTTCAAAACAGATTTGAAATATCTTTGCCAGTGTTGAAGACACCAAGGCAGCCAATTGCACCCAATCCAAAACAGCACTGTTATTTTACTTGGATAAATAGGACAGCTTGCTAATTTGTTAAGCAGTTGTCCCTATTTTGTTGTAAAAGATATTGTATTTTTCCTTAGATAAATCCTAGAAGAATTCTAGGATATTTTGTAAACATTTTTTTATATATACTTCATCTTTTGAATTTTTAGTGTGGAATAAATTGTCAAAGAGTTCTATAGTCAATATTTTTGTACTTGAAGGCTTTGTGTTGCAAGTTTAAGTAGCAGACTGGATCAAATCACCTAGCATCATATTTCAGGATTCATGTGATGAGCCATTGAAGTGAAGTACTTTCTAATTTTCACTGTTTATCTTCTTATGTTTTACATGCATCCATGTATGTATTCTAAATTTGAATGATAAATCAGGAGTATTATTATAGGATTTGTTAAAATCACCCTGTCTTTAACTGTTTATCATTTCTATGTTTTCTACTGATTTCCAGAGTAAGGAACCCTTAATTTCTCCCTCTTTCGAATGACCTTTGTTTACTCCTTCCTTATCTGGATCAAAGAATCCTTCATTTCTCTTTATCCCAATCAAACCACTTCACCAAATAATCCTTCCAAGATATTCAAAGACTTATCTATATTGCCCTGGAAATATTTGACTTTTTGACCTTGATCCTAGTTATGTCTCCTTGAATTTTGACTCCTTAGCCCAATGGACAAACAGATCTATACTATCCATCTAACTAAGTGATTTGTTCTCACCAAACCAAATAAAAACCAATTTGCACAATCATAACTAGCTTAATTTTATATAATCAAAACAAAGTTAAATCTTCAAGAGAGAGCCCTCTCTGAAACTTAGGAAGGCTAGATCCTAGAGTGTAAAAGTTAATTTGTGGGTACCTCGGTGAGTTATTTATTTAACCTTGAGAAATTTCTGAGTGATAACAGGGTCATTCGTTAGTTTGGTTAAATCGGGTAGATTCAATGAAGCTAAGAAAGGTGACTGGGAGGTTGACCCCATTGCAACTTGTGAAAACACAAAATTCTGGTTAGGAAGAGGGTTGTTCTGTGACGTACCCTATTGTGTATTTGATTGGCTTCCCAAATGGGTTGCACTCCTTTGCCCCCTAGGGGTCATGGGAGGAGTGGTGTGTGGTGTGGCGTTGGGAGACCGACCAGGGTTCCCAACTAAGGATGCCCCAATAAAGGACGAACCAATAATGGTGGAAGTGTTTCGTCTTTGATGCCTAAACTATGAAAGACTTGGAACCCCTCCCGGTAATGTGGGGAAGTCCAAAAGACGCCTAGATTGATGAGGTCTCGTTGGGTCCGTTCTGGTGTCGACTAAGTCTGGTTTTGGAAAAACTTTGAGAGGAGAGAGTCTATGATCAAAGCAAAATTTTGGTCACATACATAAAACAAAGCGAAAAATAAAATATATTTTCCCTTTAAATTAATTCTATGTCATCAAGCAATCAAAAATATGGTTTTTGTTTGTTTGCGTATGATACTCAAATCCTTGAAGACCTATTCGTCCTCACACACTCAAATGTAAATGTGCCTTGAGAATATTATAGAAATTTATTAATTCTGATGTATTACCGCATCCTCCTGATCTCACAATATTTATCTTCTTGCAAAATACAGAATCCTTCCACTAATTAAACTTGCGGAAATTTAAAACTCAATTGCAAACACATGTGAATAAATTCAGTCGCACATAACACAGTTGTTTAACGGCAAGCTTAAAGCTAAAAACCCCAACTATCATATTATGTATATCAATGGAATCATGTAATAATCTCATACGAAGCTTAGTACATCAAGCTCTCAGTACAATCAAGAATCATTACACACTGTCATGCAGAAATTTGCATCTCTATTCACCAATTTCTTTCCACTTGACAGCCTGCCTCCACTGCACAATCCCTGTTGAAGAAGACCCCAAAATGAATTTAAATTGGCCTTTCCTTGACTGCGCAATCCTCATTGGCAACTCCAATGTGTGTCTAATGCATTGAATGCATCACTATAGCCATAACAGATAGTCCATCTTACCCTTTCACCTATCTCTCCACTGGGTCTCCATTGGAACTGACATGCACTGTAGTTAACTGATGTTTCTGTTCAGTTGTTAGTGAGTTATTAGTTGTGAATTAATTAACTAATTAATTCACTTAACTCTCACTAGTGTATATTTTAGTTAGACTAGATACAACTAGCTCAACTGATTTTAACTCCATTAACTGAGTTAAACTGAATAACAACTCTTGTGACTACTCTTCCAACTCTGTCATAACTTTTCCACTTCAGTTCTAACTGATTTCTCCATGCATGAACCACCAGTAAACCCTAGGAATTGCATAATTCCTTCAGCCCACTGATTTTCCAAATCTGTATACTGAAATAAATTGCTCCAAGAGAATAAGTTGATGTTTATTGTCAGATTATTTGAAGAGCTAATAATAATTGACATGCATCTATTTTTAGATTGACGATCTATAAATAGACTTCGCCCAATATTATAAAAATAAAATTTCATCTATTTTCCACATTTGATCAACCATCTACAAATAGCATCCTGCAACTTATAGAATATGCTCACCATGTCTAACAATATACATACACCTAAAAATAGCTTGCGGGCCCCACTTAGTGAAGGTGCTTAATTTTCACTAAGCTCATCATCTTGTTGAATCTCAACACTCCCTCTCAACAAGATAGGGATTATCCTTCACCCTGATCCTGCCTCTGTGGTATTCTAATTCTCTCCTACTGAGCGCCTTCGTCAGAATGTCTGCATCCTGATCTTCCGTAGGAATGTACTGAAGCAACATGATCTTCCGCTGCACACAATCTCTAATATGATGATACTGGATATCAATATGTTTAGATATATCATGAAACATAGGATTAATTGAGAGTTTAATGCAACTCTGATTATCACAATGTATCACTGTAAGATCTAAATGTGAACCGAACAAACCGACCAAGATCTTCCTCATCCAGATAGCCTCACATGCAGCTTGACTTGCTGCCATGTATTTTGCTTTCGCTGAACTGAGTGCCACGGATATTTGCTTCCTGATGTACCAAGAAACTTCTATAGATCTGATACTGAAAACACCTCCTGATGTGCTCTTTCTTTCCATTGGGCTGCCTGCCCAATCTACATCCGTGAAACCATGCAACTTCACCTCATCCGTCTGTCTGTACCATAATCCATACTCAGATGTTCCCTTCAGATACCTCAGTACATGCTTTCATGCCTTCCAAAAGAGCTTGGTATGATTAACCATCGCTTGTGAAAGCTAGTTCACCGCACAACATATTTCCGGTCTTGTATTAACTAAATACACGAGCGAACCCACCAACTGTCGATAAAAAGTGGCATCCACTACCTCTGCCGATGTAGCATCCTCTTTCCTCCAATTTCCTGGAAGAGAAGTATCAATAGGCTTGCAGCCTTGCATGTGAAACTTCTCAAGTATCTCCCGAGCATACTTTCCTTGAGACACAAACAGTTCACCTTCTCGCTGCCATATGTATGATCCAAGGAAATAATGAAGGAGGCCCAAATCCTTCATCTCAAACTCCTTTGCAAGATCTGCCTTGCATGAGTGTATCAATTTCTCATCACCCGTTAGTATTAAATCATCAACATAAAGAACAATGATTAAAATCTTACCCTCCACAACAATTTGATACCAGTTTGCATTCGCCTCACTCTTGGTGAAGCCAAGTCCAGTGAAATAGCTGTTGATCCGTGTGTACCAAGCACGTGGTGCTTGCTTCAGCCCATACAGTGCTCTTTTGAGTATGCACACATGCGAATCGCTGCTGAAGATCTCAAATCCTTCAAGCTTCTTAATGTACACCTCTTCCTCAATGATCACATTAAGGAACACATTCTTCACATCCATCTGATGAATGTGCCAACTCATCTGCGCTGAGAGAGCAGGGATGCTCCTTATGGAAGAATACCGTACAACAGGTGCAAATGTTTCTTCATAATCAATCCCCTCGATATGTGAGAATCCTCAGGCAAAAGATATTGCCTTATACTTCTCGACACTCCCATCAGCAGCTTGCTTTACCTTGTAGATCCATCTTGATCCTACAATTGATTTACCCACCAGCCTTGGAACAATCTCCAAAGCACTATTTCTGACAATGGAGTCATACTCCTCCACCATGGCATCTACCCATGTGGGCTCCTGCACTACTTCTTCAAAAGAAGATGGCTCTGTCACGACACACTTGCTCATAAGAGCCATGTATCCATTAAAACGGTCAAGTGACTGTCTCTATCTACACTGTGATGTAGGGACTCCTACATTCTATGCGGCATCAAGCTTCAGTCTCTTAGATTCTGTGGTACGCTTTCTGCCTGTTTTGATGTTTGGTTCTTCATGAGTGGACTCCTCCACTCCATGAATCTCCTCTTGTGGTTGATCCACATATAGAGGCTCATCTTTGGGAACAAGAAGTTCCTCCTCTACATGCAAGTGTAGCTCCCTCTCAAGCGAAGACTTCATGGATTTCACCTCATTGAATTTTATATCCCATCGCACCACAGTCATTCGACTGTTTGGAAAATACACACGTTAATTATGGGGTGTTTCCTTGTACCCCACAAATATCCCAACTTCTGCAGTCAGCTCCAGCTTCTTCCTAGCGTCCTTTGTCACATGAATGTAAACAGGTGAGCCAAAAATCTTCAAATAAGAAATATCAGGCTTCTTACCAGAAAATGCTTCTTCGGGTGTACTCATGCCAAGTACTCTATGAGGACAATGGTTTTGCACATAAACCGCAGTGTTGCATGCTTCCGCCTACAAGTGCATTGGTAGGCCCTGGTCATGTAGCATAGCTCGTGCAGCACCCAAGATCGTTATGTTCTTCCTCTCCGCAACCCCATTCTGTTATGGGTTATGAGGTGCTATGAGTTCTCTTCGAATTCCTTCTTTGCTACAGAAGTCTTTGAATTCGTTCGAGATATATTCACCACCATTATTGCTCCGTAGAGCCTTCACTTTCTTCCCAGACTCCTTCTCCACCAATGCTTTAAACTCACAGAACTTTGAAAATGTTTTTCTCTTCTTCTACATGAAGAAGATCCAGCATCTACGAGAATAGTCATCAATAAAAATAAAATAATACATGTGTTTTGCTGTTGAAGCAACCGAGAAAGGTCCACACAAGTATGTGTGAATTCTCTCCAGGATCACCGAAGCACAATTCTCCTTCTCATGAAAGGTGGTCTTCACAAACTTACCCTTGCACTGATCTAACAATGCAAGAGTACCCTTGGGAAGTCCAGTAGAAATCTGCTTCAAAATCTTCAAAGCACCATGGTGAAGATGGACCAATATCCTATGCCATAATTTGCCCTCATCCCAGCTCACCACTTCTTTTGCTTTGCCCATCATTGCAACACAACTATCTACCTCCAGCTTGTATATATTCTTAACTTGAATCCCTATCCTCTTGGTTTGACTCATTTTTTTATTTCGTAGGAAATTTTCCCTCGCTAAAAACAACGTCATAACCTCTGTCTTCCAACATTGCGACTAAGACCAAGTTCTTCTTCAGACCTGGAACATGCATAACATATTTCAACAGAAATGGATTACCTGACTCCCTCTCAAACGTAATGGTCCCAATTCTAGTCGCACTGTATTGACCATCGTCGCCCATCTCTATATGCATTTGGAGATCCTTCTCCTCCAAGTCACTAAACAACTCCTTTGTCTCCCATCATATGAAAAACGCGCCACTATCAAGATACCACACCGATCCCATTGTGCTTGAAACCAATCATGCGATCAAGGAGAAATCAAGTTGAAATTGTGAGGCTAAGGTCTCTCCAGTTGCAACTCCAACGACCTTCTTGTTCTTCTTTTTCTGTGGGAAGTTAGTGGCAAGATGCCCATGTTCGCGACAGTGAAAACACTTCACTTTGGACAAATCCAGCTTTTTTCCTTTAGCCTCGGATTTTGGAGGGAATTTCTTCCCCTTCCCTTTCCTTTCTTTGGCATCCAAAGCGTAATTCTCTTCATCATCATACTTTGATGAAGAGCCATCCCTAGTACTTTGCCTTATCTCCTCGTACACAAGATCTAACCAAAGTTCCTCCCACCCTAGTAGTTTCTCTCGTCCATTGATAAAGTCTTCGTAGCTATTCCAAATATTCGAAAGCCCAAGGAGAGCCAAGCTCACCAATTAATTATCTTCAAAATTAATCCCCACACTTCCCATTTCATCCCTACAGTGGAAAAAATTCGTGATATATTTTGGAATATTGTCGCCCTTCTCCATTTTTATTTTTCTGAGCTTATCTTTCAGCGCCAACTTCCTTTGGTCGCTGCTGCTTTGGAACAAACATGTCAAATACTTCCACATTACAAATGGAGTGGCTTTCCCATGAAGGCTTGATACAATATGGTCCTTTACACCTTCCAACATAATTCTTCTTGTCTTTGCTACCTTCTTTTGCCATGCGTCAAGTCCTGCAGCATCGCTAGAACCCGGCATAGGAACATCGCTATTGATGAACTCCTTTAATCCGTTATCTTCCAGCACCACCTCCATCCTATCCTTCTAGGCTATGTAATTCGATCTTCCCTCAAGGGCATACTCCAATCACAACCCATTGAAAGACATTTCAATGAATACTCAACTGTCGCACCAAGAATTTTCTGCAGCAAATTCGAATTGTCCACCAGCACAAACTTAGAAATTGTTCATAATTGCAATCTCCAGTAATCAAAACTGCTCTGATACCATGTATAAATTTATTAATACTAATTTATTACTGGATTCTCCTGATCTCACAATATTTATCTTCTTTCAAAATACAGAATCCTTCCACTAATTAAACTTGCGGAAATTTAAAACTCAATTGCAAACACATGTGAATAAATTCAGTCGCACATAACACAGTTGTTTAACGGAAAAGCTTAAAGCTAAAAACCCCAACTATCATATTATGTATATCAATGGAATCATGTAATAATCTCATACAAAGCTTAGTACATCAATCTCTCAGTACAATCAAGAATCATTACACATTGTCATGCATAAATTTTCATCTCTATGCACCAATTTCTCGCCACCTGACAGCCTGGCTCCACTGTGCAATCCCTGCTGAAGAAGACCCCAGAATGAATTCGAATTGGGCTTGCCTTGACTGCACAATCCTCATTGAAAACTCTAATGTGTGTCTGATGCATTGAATGCATCACTATAGTCACAACAGATAGTCCATCTTACCCTTTCACCTATCTCTCCACTGGGTCTCCATTGGAATTGACATGCATTGTAGTTAACTGATGTTTCTGTTGAGTTGTTAGTGAGTTATTAGTTGTGAATTAATTAACTAATTAATTCACTTAACTCTCACTAGTGTATATTTCAGTTAGACTAGATACAACTAGCTCAACTGATTTTAATTCCATTAACTGAGTTAAACTGAATAACAACTCCTGTAACTACTCTTCCAACTCTGTCATAACTTTGCCACTTCAGTTATAACTGAGTTCTCCATGCATGAACCACCAGTAAACCCTATGAATTGCATAATTCCTTCAGCCCACTTATTTTCCAAATCTGTATACTGAAGTAAAGTGCTCCAAGAGAATAAGTTGAAGTTTATTGTCGGATTATTATTAAGAGCTAATAATAATCGACATGCATCTATTTTTAGATTGATGATCTATAAATAGACTTCACCCAATATTATAAAAAAAGAATTTCATATATTTTCCACATTTGATCAACCATCTACAAATAGCATCCTACAACTCATAGAATATGCTCACCATGTCTAAAAATAGACATACACCTAAAAGTATCCTGTGGGCCCCACTTAGTGAAGGTGCTTAATTTTCACTAAGTTCATCATCTTGTTGAATCTCAACAAAGATATCTTGTGAGTGTTGGCACAACGTCTCATAAGAGCTGGCGACGCCCCCAGTCAGCCGAAGAAAATCCACCAAGGTAAGGGTAGAGGATCTAGTGCTTGCATGCATCGTCACCTATAGGGAAAGGATGCTCTAGATTTAGCCACTAAGTACCATTGTCCCACATGAGTGTTCGAGTCTTGGGCTTCTTGGTAATTCAGCTAACAGTACTGAGTATCAGCCAGGTCAGGTAGCCCCAACTGATACCACACACATTGTGCCTAAGCCTAACCCCCTCTGAAACGGGTCTCTGCTGTGCTCGAGTTTTCTTTTCCGTGGGCGGATAGGTGGATTTAAATCTCCCTAAATAGTCAACTTCTATGTATCAAGATGAATAATGATCAAGGCGGCTTATTGGATTCCTACCCCCTTGATCCTAACTTAAACTATAAATTATTTTGTGGCCCCTGTAGGGAGAATTTAGTGAGTTTGGTTAAGTTAGTTTTAGGTGTCTTTCCTTTGCTTAGTGGGTGGATGTGTGTGAGAAAAAAGTGGACAAGCACATAGTTTGAACGTGTGGATATGCGATGATCCTTTTCAAAATCCCCTATTAAACTATGTTTTATTGTTCCTTTCTCAAAAGAAAAACATGTGCGGATATGGGCCGCTTTCTATTTTTCCTAGTTAATCTATGTGATCAACTAAAGGGAGCTGGTGAGTTGTGAATTGAGAGTGTTCATATGCTTGCCTAGGATCACCGAAGGGTGAAATGGTAGCAGAGATTACTTGCTCTTCTATCGACAATTCAATCCTGGTCCCGAAATCCTATTGCAAAAATTGAACTAAACTACTAACTTTTACACTACAAAAAAAAACAAGCTATGCATGCGTGGACTTGGGCCACTTAATTTGGCTAATTATCTAGGTGTGTTCGTACCTAAATTTGTAAAACATAAAAAAATTTCGGAATGAAATTTAGTTTGCCCCCCTACTTAAACTATGTGTGAATTTTGCAAAAATCAACTTGAAATAAAAATGACACTAAGCCTACAAAATGCAGCTAAGAGTGAGCTTTAGCAAGTTGCGGGGTACCTCAACCAGTGATGGAAGATGTATTATGGGCTGCCAAGCACTTTAAAAGCAGGAAAAGATAGAAATTTGGGAGAAATTTCTCATTATGTCTTTTTCGCGCAAGAGGCTGCAACAGGCGCAATGTCTACACGTGGGTCAGCTCTAAATGCACGCCCTGGGCACGTTTGTGGGAGGGAAAAGTGCGCAAATTCCTGAAAAAGTAATTTTTTGGAGTTTTTATGCTTCAGTCTGTCACTTGGGATGAATTAGGGACTGCAAGAGAAAAAGGGGGAAATTCAGCTCCACTCCACAGCACAGACAGGGGTCTCTGCAAAAAGGCACAACCACATAAACTTGGAAATAAATGTTAGTGGAGTCGCCAATCTGGTGTTAGTGTGTTTGGTGCACGTATGTACGAAATCACACCAACTTAAGGGGTATGGTTTAGCCTCTTAAGTTATTGGTCACAGGTAGAAAAAAGAGAGGAGGCAAGAAAGTTAGTGGAACAAGCTAGAATCATAAACATACTAGATAGAGAAATAGCATGCATATATAAACTAAAACTAAAAAAAATAAAACAAAAGCCCTTAATAGAGTCAAACAACTGCAATAATCCAAATGGTTTCTCTTCAGCCCCTCTTATTGAGTGCTGGTAGGAAATGAGGATGAAAATTTAACCCTCTTTCCAAAGGGACCCTAGAACATGGGTTCTAAGTCCCGATGCAAGGATGTTTTTACTTCCAATATTGCTTCGGTGCAAAGTCTTCCTCTCTCTACTGTGGTGGACTGAACTTGTTGGATGGCCAACAATTGAGTCCCCTCTATCTTCAGCTCTGGATCACACACTGTTGGTATTGCTTGGGAAATTCTGGCCAGCATAACAATGTGCTCTCAAGTTCTTCATCTCTTGGTAGCCTTATATACGAGAATCCAAATCCTCCTTCCCTCTCTTGGTACATTGTGGATGGTGACCCAAAAGAGAGGGATGATTCCATTGTGTGCCACAAATATTTCATTGTGTGCTCCCTTGATGCCTAAGGAGGCTTTGGTGGTTGTCCTTAGGCTGCTTCAAGTGTGAAATCATTGTCCTGGAGTGTGCTTTTTTGTGGTCACAGAAAGTTGCTTCCATCACTCCCAAGATTGCGTGCATTTCGGGTCAAAAGGCGCGCAAAGGCGCTCTTCTCGAAGTATTATGCATGCAAAACCATTTATGACTTGCTCAAATTTGATTTTTCCTCAGACCTTGGATATTTTTAAATAATTTCCAGATTCTCTAATGTTTCTCAGTCCTGTAAATCCTTCTGCCTGACATTAAATAATGTCGTCTTTGCTTGTACGATTTTCCAATGTTAACACTAACCATGGGGGAATATATATTGAATATTCCAATGTTTTCCATTCCAATGGGTGGTGTTGATGATGTACTAGAAGTCTAATGGTTACAATCTTTGGGGATGATAACTTTTAATTTTCAAGAACTTTTCTTGAATTTTTTTTCGGAATGAAAGGAATTTGAATTAAGGGATATCATAGGGAAACCAGGAAACATAATCAACTCTAATGGCATGACAAAACTTCTAAAGAAATAACAACGAGGCGTAATTACACAATTATGCTCACTAGAGGTTCAAACATCAAAATCATCTATTTCTCCATATCTCAAAAAATTATTAGACAACCATTCCAAGGTATTTGAGACTTCCAAAGGCCTCCCACCTATTCATGATCATGATCATGTTATTCATTGGATTACAGGAAGTTTTCCTCCAAACATTATACCTTACAGCTATCCCTATGCCGAAACGAGTGAAATTGAACGTATGGTTTCAAAAATGATATAGGTTGGTATAATTAAACCTAGTCAAAATTATCTCTCTGCTCCAATAGTATTGGTGCACAAGAAGGATGGATAATGGCCTATGTGTCCGGATTATAAGGAGCTCAAAAAAATCACTATTAAAAATAAATTTCCTATTCCTGTCATTTATGAATTACATGGAGAAATTTACTTCACCAATTTGGATCTTCGTTCAGGATATCATCAAATTAGAATGAAGACTGAAGACATTCCAAAAACAACATTTAGAACTCATGAGGGTCATTATGAATTTTTGGTCATGCCTTTTGGCCTTACTAATGCACCTTCAACATTTCAAGGTTTGATGAATTCCATTTTCTAGCCCTTCTTTAGAAAATTTGTGTTATTATTTTTTGACGATATACTAATCTACAACAAGTCTTGGAAGGATCATGTTCAACATGTTGACAGGGTGCTCAAACTATTGGAGGAGAAACAATTATATGCAAAAACCTCCAAATGTTTCTTTGGAGCACAAGAGGTGGCGTTAGCACTGGTATTTGCATCCCACCCATCCCGCCTTATTTTACTCTACTTTCACCTCATCTCTATCATTATCATTGACCTTGCTTCGTTTTTTAACCTTTTTTCCCAAGGGTGGCAATGTCAACATTTTTCGCAAGCACTAAACCCTAATTTCCTCTACCACTAAGCTAGGGTTTGTTATGGAATAAAATATATCTAAGTAGAGGAGGCATAATGGAGGTCATTTCAACAATTATGAGGTCATTTCAGTACATAAACTTCATTTCTCCATCATTTTTAAAAAATTCATTCCAAGAGTCAAGTCATTTGCCACTCATAGGGCTAGTTTTACTTCAAACTATATTTCTGATCAAACAAAGATGAATTTAACACAATTGAGAGATTTTTTTGTCCATCATAGACCAGGGAAGAAAACCCTCCTTCATTTTTTACACAGATGTCATGGTTTTGGAGAAATGTCAAAACTACAGGTTCTACAACAAGTTTTCTGCACTTTTGGAGAGACCTTGGGAAAATCAAGTTTTATCCTAGATGGATTGTCCAAATCACTTTCTTGATAAGTCTAATGAAAACTATACTAGAAGATATTTCCAATTAGCTATCATGAGCTCAATTTGGAGTTGAGGAAGGCCTCCAAAAGTTTCCTGCAACAACACTCTGCATTTCTACGCCCTCATTATGATATTTTTTAGCAGTCTTTGGAGAATCAATTTTTTTCAGGCCAAATCAAGTCCATTCTGAAAAATAAAGGCATATTCGAAAGTTATACAGGATAGGCTTTCCAACAAGCTATCCTAGGCCCAATTTGGACAACAGGAAGGCCTCTAAACGTGGTCTGCAAAAAGGCACTGCGCAAATCCTTCTGTGAGGGCGCAAATGGTTGTAAGAGAGGGCGCAAATGCATAGAAAGGGCACAAGTACTTAGAGGAGGGCGAAAATGTGTAGAGGATGGCACAAATGTGTATGCAAGGGCGTAAATAACCAGTCAAGGGTGCAAATGCATTGTCCATGGTGCAAATGACCAGCAATCTTAGTAAAGCATCCAAAAGATCAGAATTGCATTCAAAGCTCCTCCACGCAGTCATTTACCTCCAGCAAACCAGTAAGAGACATATGCCATTAAAAATCATCTTATTTATTTTATGTGTTGAATTTTTGCAAGTTGAAGTTGTAATTTGTTGTCTTCTTGAATTGAAACCTTAGTTTTTCTCCCTTGCACTCGTAAATGCCAAAATCCCATTTCCTTACACTCAATACCATCCCTACATTGTTAACATTCATTCCCTAAACCATGTTATCATAAACCCTATCCCTAAGTTACTAATTCCTAAAACCTTAAGTCCTAGGTGCTATTTTAGACCTAGGCTCCTAAATCCCAATTCCCATCACTCTTTCATTCCTACTCCCTTCCCCATTCCTCATATCCCTAAAAATTACTCCTTATCCCATCCCCATAACACATATCCCTATCAAATATCTCCATCATTTTTCCTTTCCCATCTCCCTTTCACATTTCCCTTCCCTAATCCCTAGGGTTTTAACAAAAAAACCATGGCAACTGAGGAAGAAAACACATCATTTAGTGAAGGAGAGGAAACAAAGGTGAGGAGGCCACACGCATGTGTGTGATCCACACATAGTGGAAGGGGCCATGCCTTCTACATCAACAAAGTAGGTGGATAAAGGCAAAGAAAAAGTGACAGAGGTTAGACATAAGGAGAACCTCCATGAGACTGAGCATGATTTTGAGCTTGTTGACCAAGGAGGAGAAGAAAAAGTTGGACATCATTGTTGAGGCTTCCCTCCAAGCTTAGACACATCCGCATCAACCATTCCAAACATTTTGAGGCATTTTCTAACATTTTTTCAAAATCTAGAGATATCTGTGTTTTTTGAGACAATTTTTAGCAGAAATTGGGCATTTTCTCATCGCCCTAGGCCCTACAAAAATAATTGGTGTGCACTTTTTTAGGAGAAGGAAGGTACCATTGGATTCCTAATGACTGATGTATCTCATAAAACCATGTTTCCAGCCTTGGTTTGTAGTTTTGATGGGTGAAAAGCTCAAAACCATCAAAAAATCACCTTTTTGCCCCTTATTTGACCTAGGCACTGTGCAAATACCAGTCTTGGGAGAATGACATTTTGAGGGGGAAAATGACCTTCATTTTGAAAAATGAAGGAAAATCTGGAAACTATACTTTAAGGGATTTCCAACAAGCTATCTTGGGCCCAATTTGGACACTGGGAAGGCCTCTAAAAGTGGCTTGAAAGATGGAGGACACAAATGACACAGTGAGGGAGAAAATGACATAGCAAGGGCACAAATGTTAAATTTGCTGATTTTTTCAAAAAAATTCTCAAAATTTTGACTTTTATCTTAAAAATCATGATGTCACTTATGCAATTGAGCATGGTAAATGTAATTATGGTGTTTTTAACGTTACCTAGGGTAAATACATTAGGTAGATGAACTCAATGAGGTGTAATGAATCAGTTCACTAAAGTTAGGGATGAGTTAGTTTGACCACCCTACACTCTAGGTTTCGGTTCATACTTTGTTGGATCAGCTCCTCAACTTAGGGATTCGACCCCTGAGATTGGGAGAGGTTGTTTGAGGCATATATCATGTCATGTTTGACTCATTTTCAAGGGTTGGAATCAATTTGTATGTTTTCTAGTTGATCAATGAAACTTTTGTACTCAGTTTGGCTAGCTAATAAAGAGGAGTTGCAGCTAATTTTTGGGATACTTGTGGTATTGATGTCTATCATTGTATTTTCTTTAGTATCATATGTTTGAATGTATTGTATCCATATTCAATTCATTTCTATGTTATGATATCTTACAAGGTAGATAATCAGAATACATGTTTGCACATGCTCTATTTTGGGTAATTGATCATAGTTTGTTCACTTTCATCTGTCTGAGAAAAATACATCTCCTATGATTTTCTTAGATTTCTTTCAGCTTCAACACTATTACATCATAATCCTTTTCATGTGATAATAATTGTACCTACATTGCCCCATTGATCCCTGCAACCCTAACTCATTTTCCCTCACCTAGCTTCCCTTGACCTAATTCCTTCATCCAGTGATTTCCCAACCAAATCAAATTCAAACAACCCCCTGCACTCTATATCTAACCTAAAAACCCTAATTTCCCCAGCCCTCCTGGCTGTGACCTTTTGGAGAGAGCCCTCTTTGACTTGATAAGGCTAGCTATCAAGTCAAAAGCTTAGTTTGTGGTTACCTATGTTGGGATTCCTTCTTCAGCCTTAGGAATCTAGTGGAGTGATAACAAGTGGTATATTTGGGTCATATTATATCTCATGAGGGTATTAAGGTATACCCTAACAAAATTTAAATTCATTAAGGAATGGAAAATCCCCACAACCATAAATCATCTTCGAGGATTTCTCGGGTTGACATGGTATTATCGCAAGTTTTTTAAGAATTATGGGAGAATAAAATTACCTCTAACAAAATTACTGAAGAAAAATGCATTTTCTTGGACTCCAGAAGAAACTAAGGCCTTTGGACATCTTAAAGAGGCAACGTGCCAAGCACCGGTTTTAGCTACACCTAACTTCACAAAAACATTTTTTGTGGAATGTGATTCCCTAGGAAATGGAATTGGTGTTGTTTTAATGCAAGAAGGACGACCAATTTCTTTTGAAATTGTCCAATCAAAGGAAGGTATTTACACAAACCTATTTATGAAAATAAAATGTTGGCAGTACTACATTCACTAAATAAATGGATACCTTAAGTAATGGGAAGACACTTCAAGGTAAAAATAAATCATGATAGTCTTAAATAGTTTTTGGAACAAACATTATATTTAGAAGAAGATCAAAAATGGGTCACAAAGGTGTTGGGTTATGACTTTGAAATTATTTACAAAAATGGAAGAAATTTTTTTGCAAATGCACTCTCAAGAAAGGATGAGGATGTGGAAGCATTTATTTGTGCCATTTATAATATCCAACCTGATTGGACAACCAAAGCAAGGAATGAATGGAAGAATGAAGAAGAGGTGTGGACACTCATTGAAAAGTTGCACCAAGATCCCAGTACATATGATACATTAGCTAGAAAAATGATTCATTATGGTATAAATATCGCTTATGTCTTTGTAATAATTCCCAACTCAAGAAAAAGATTCTTTTGGAATTGCACACCTCCCCCTTATGAGGGAACTTAGGATTTTTAAAAACTTACCATTGGGTCAAGAAGGAATTTTTTCGGGATGGCCTTAAATATAATAGTCAAAAGCTTGTGGCAGATTGTTTGGTTTCCAAAAAAATAAAATTGATATAATTAAGACCTGGGTCTGTTACAACCTTTAGCCATTCCAAGTCAGCGTTGGGAGGAGGTCTCAATGGATTTTATCATAGGTTTACCCAAGTCTAAAGGAAAGAGTGTCATCATGGTGGTAGTTGATAGACTTACCAAGTATGCCCACTTTTGTGCATTATATCATAATTTTAAATCTAGTACAATTGCTACTGCATTTATGGAAACAATTTAAAATCTACATGGAAACCCAAAGATTATTATAAGTGACAGAGATCCCATTTTCACTGGAAAGTTCTGGAAGAAATTATTTTCTTGTCTTGGTACTCGATTAACTCATATCTCATCTTATCATCCTCAATATGATGTGAAAACTAAGATGGGGAACAAATTTTTGGAAGGATATCTTCGTTGCTTTGTATCTGATAAACAAACACAATGGGTCAAGTGGTTACCTCTAGTTGAATGGTGGTATAAGACTTCCTTCCATACTGCAGTGAAAATGACCCCGTTTATCGTACTTTATGGATATCATCCACCATCCATCACATCATATTTATGAGAAAATTCTAAGGTTCAAGTAGTGTAATATCACATCGAGCATCATCAATAATTTATCCAACTCTTAAAGGATAACCTCACTCTAGTGCAAAATTGAATGAAACAACAGGCATATCAACATCGCAGCGAATGAAGTTTTGAAGTGGGTGAATGGGTATTTTTATGGCTACAACCATACAAATAAATGTCCCTCAAGAAAGCTAAGAATGATAATAAATTATCACCCAAGTACTACGGTCCTTACAAGGTGTTGCAAAATATTGGTACTATGGCATACAATTGGAGTTAACCTGCATCTTCCTGAGTACACCCTGTTTTCCATGTTTCATGATTAAAGAAGATTATTGGTGACAAGCTCCTAGTTCAAATAATGTTTCCAGAACTTGACGAAGAAGCAAAAATCATATTTTAGCTTGAAGCAGGCACAAAAACAAGAACCTGACAACTACAAAATCGATTAATTTCAAACTATCTCATTACGTGAAGAACTTACTTGTTGAAGACTCCACATGGGAGGATGATAATTTTATAAAAAATCATCTGGAACTACTCAAGAGTTGAGGACAACAATTTTTTGAAGGAGAGGGGCATGTTAGGTCCCTATAATACTAGTGTATTCCCCTTATTATTTTTTTTCTAAGTAAGTCTAAATTCTATTAATATAACATATGGTACAAAGAGAGTCTGGCCTCTAGAATCGCTAAACTGGCCAATTCCAGAGGCGTTATATGTCAAAAAAATAAGAAAAGTGACTGCCCCAAAAGGGGAAACCAATCAAACAATTCTTACTGCAGTTTCCCACATAGGGGAAACTAGCTTCATACAAGAAATAATAGAGAATTATGAAAATATTCATGAGAGACATAGTGACC
Source organism: Pinus albicaulis (assembly GCA_034641835.2). NCBI lineage: Eukaryota > Viridiplantae > Streptophyta > Pinopsida > Pinales > Pinaceae > Pinus > Pinus albicaulis. Next base: position 13,451,219 of record CM076584.1, read on the forward strand.
CAGAAAAAAAACTGAACTGAGTAAAAACCTATTGAAGCTAGGTGTCATTGTGCGGAGGCGGTGGCTCCTCCACAATTAGGCACCTGTACTCATCAGAGGAGTTGTCTGCATTCTTAGTTTGAGGCATGACTTGTTCAGGAGTTGTGGTGGTGCATGCACTGCCCTTACAACCTTCATCTCCAGACCAATCACTGCCACTGTTATCGTTGCCGCCGCTACCGCTGCTGCCCTTGCCTTTACTGCTGGAGGAGGGGGAGCCCTGAATGATTGGAAGGGATTCAGAATTTTGCGAAGGCGAAAGAGGCACCGATTCAATGGTGGATTTTCTGAGCTTTTGTTGGGGCTGTGGCTAGCAGCAAGGGAAGCTTCCTCCTTGAAGCTGATGGAGATTGTGGCTATGATGTGAGGGCGGTCCAGAGTGCAGGTGTAGTGGAAGTGAGCAGTGTACGTAGTGGAAGGAGATGGTAGTGTCTCCAAATGAGGCAAAGGCAGGGAGGAGTGACTGATAGGGTGGCGCAACATCGAAATACCAACCAGAGTGACAGAGCGAGACTGCCTTGAATCAAGACCTCGGCCTTTGCCACTTCGAGTTGCTAGATAATGGCCAAAGGAATCAGCAGGAGACAAAGAAGAAGACTCAGAGCAACAGGGCTGCGGAGGACAGGTCGCCCGCCCACGCCCACTGCCTCGGCGACAACACATATGGTGACGCCTGGGCATAATGAAGTTGTTGGAGGCGTTGGAGATGGGTGGAGAGGGTTGAGCAGAGGGAGTAGATGGATGAGGAGTTGAAGGCTCAGAAGCAAATTTGAGGCTGCAATTTAGGCTGTAGGAAAAGTGGTGACCAGGGGCGAGAACAATGCAACAGTATAGGCTGCACCTCCTCCCTGTGGGCATTCGAGAGCTCGGCTATGAGACCACAGAGGGGAAAATGCAGCTTGAAGGTGATGGAGGAATGCTGCAGCGCAGAGGAATTTTGAAAGGGTGGTGGTCTTATCAATGTTCAAGTGATTTAATGTTGCAGCGTTGAGCGCAGTTGGAAGTTATTAATGCCCACGACTTGAGCCCATGCGTGACCATGTGGTTGAGCCATGTGTCACGTGTTGGGCTTGCAGTCCACCTGTCGTTAATGTTCACCCGCATCCGGGTGTATTACCCTTATTTTTATTGTTAGTGCAACCCCCTATTGTTATTTTTGTGCCCATGTATCCCCCATGTTATTATTTTTGTGCCCTATAAAAGCCCACTACTGTTATTGTTGTGCCCTTACATTATTATTGTTATGTAGGCTATGATTATAATGTGACCCCTTAGACTCCTATATATACCAAGGAGGTATTATCATTTGTACCTTCCAAGAATTGTTAATTTATGTAATGTAAAGGCGGTTAAACACCCCCCCCCCCGAAGAGGACAATTTTTAATTCGTTGACCTATATTTTCTTTTTTTCTTTGAGTTGGTATCATAACACTTTGTTGGACTAAAAAATCAAGGGGAAGCATGCTACATGAATTATTTTCCCTGGGAACTCTTTAAAAACATTGTGCATTTTAAAAAATTTAGTACAATGTGGGACACATATGATTCTTTCATGTGACATGATGTGCAAGAGAAAAAATAAGTACTTTGCAAGAAGAAGAAGAAGAATCCAATGAAGAGGAATTGTGGTAAAGAAAAGGACGCAGAAGGAAAAACAATTAGTAAGAATTAATTAAGGAATAATGGTCTATGCTTTATCCATCGGGGACCTTGGGTACCTAACTACTCATGCGTGAGTGATATGGAGAATAGAACACTCCTCTGACCAATCAAACTTCTTACATTTCCTCTGCAATGATGTAATAGGATAAAAAATCTTTGAGAAGTTCTTGATGAACCTCTTGTAGTAACCTGCAAATCCTATGGTTGACCTCACACCATCTACATTTGTAGGAGCTACCCACTCCGTGATGGCCCTTATCTTCTCCGGATCTACTGCAATTCCTTCCTTGGAGAAAAAATGTCTCAAGTAGTGTACCTTAGTCTGAAAGAAGTTGCATTTGCTGAGCTTAGCATACAACTGATACTCTCTCAACAACCTCAACATTGTTGCATAATGCTCGACATGCTCTTCCTCATTTTTAGAATACACCAATATGTCATCAATAAAAACAATCACAACAGATAAGGACACACCACATTGGTCATCAAACACATAAATATAGGTGGGGAATTAGTCAAACCAAATGGAACTACAAAATACTCATAATTCCCGTACTTGGTCCTGAATGTGATCTTGTAGATGTCCTGCTCTTTGATGCGTACCTGATTATATCTATATCTCAAGTCGATCTTAGAGAATACTACTTCTCCCTTCAGTTGATCAAACAAATCATCAATCCTCAGTAATGGGCACCTTTTCTTGATGGTCATTTTGTTTAGTTGCATGTAGTCAATGCATAATCTAAGAGCGACATCCTAATTCTTCACGAACAATACTGGTGCACCCCATGGAGATACACTTGGTCTAATGTACCCCTTGTCAATCATTTCTTTTAGCTGCAACTTTAACTCTACCAACTCAGGTGTGCTCACCCTGTAAGGTGCTTTTCATGCTAGATATTCCCCTGGTACCAACTCAATAGAAAATTCTACCTCCCTGTGAGGTGGCAACTCAGAAATCTCTACTGCAAACACATATTGAAACTACTTCAAAGTTGGATACATGATCAAAACATCTACATCCTCAACTTCTTTACCTTTTTCACTAGATATATGAACTACAAATAGCACACATACTTTCCTATGACCGCACTTTGCCTGCGTGGTTGTCACCATCCTAACTGACGTGGCTTTCTTATTTCCTTGTAGGACTCTTAGTTACCCATTTTCATCCAAACATTCAATATATTTTTCATAACAATCTACCTTATTATTGTGTAGATATAATCAATCCATACCCAATATCATAGTGTAAGAATCTAGTGGAAATATGTTCAATTACGCTACTGTAGGCATACCGTTTAACTCAAATGCACAATCTCTTACCCAATGGTGAACTATTTTCTTCGTACCTGTGGCCAAATGCAATAACCAAGATTATGCATGCATTCCCTTATTAAAACCACACTTATCCACCAAGTTAGGACTAACATAACTATAATTAGATCTAGGGTCAATCAAAATAGAAATAACTTGATCACAAAGCTTACCGTCCATCTCAATGATAGAAGCCTGGTGATCTGCCTGCTTGTTTTCCATTGCTGCCTAAATGCGAGGAAAGCTCTGTCCAATATCCCCAACATTTTGTGCCTATTGTGCATTGTATATATTAGGCCTTCCTCCTTGATTCTGTGGACAATCTCTATTAAGATGCTCTTCACCGCATGTCTAATGCTCCAACCGTCCCATACCATTAACTCCACGTTGTTGTTATGATCTATGATGTTGTTGTGGCCTATGTCCATGTCCATATGCATTAAAATTATTTTGCGTTGCCACATTTTCTTTCTCTTTTGAATCATAATGCCTTGCTCTTTTCGGTTTCCATTTATGTTTGTCCTTCCCTTTCCATCCTTGATGAGACTCATTTTTGCGCCTTTAATGTTCATATCAGTGCTTTAGCTTTTGAATGACTTCATCAAGTGACCAAGGCTCATCATACTTAATCCGATCTCTGAATGCTATTGGTAACCCACTGATAAATCACTGAACCTTAGCCTTCTCATCTGTTACACCATTTTTTTGGTCATCTAACTCATTATCATTAGATGAACCCAAGTACACCATGTAAGACCAATTTTACTCTAAGTAAAATTGCTTTCACCATATAAAATAACATTTATATATATTTCCTGGTCATATTTAACCCAAAACAAGGAAATTAATTAAATAAATCATTATTTATTTAAGTATTTCCTAGGAATAAGTTATTCAAATCATTATTTAAATAATATTCCTAGTTAAATTTGACTAAATCATTTTTAAATAATTAAATAAATCTTTATTTATTTAATTATATTCCCATCATGTCCCTAAAATAATAAATAAACCATTTATTTATTTATTGTTTATAAATAAAGGAATTGACCCAAGTCAAAAGACCTTTTCCCTCTAACAAATATAATAAAATATTCCTGAAGGGTGATTCTAAAATTTGATTAATAATATTTTATTCATGCACCGAGTTCTAAAACACCCCAATATTTTGTTATAAATAGAAGGGTTTTCCCCATTCATTAGTCACCTTCATTGCATTAGATCACTTTGGATCTACTCTTGGTCACCATTTTCCATTTTGTTTTGTGAACTCCCATTGAGTTCTATGTTTGTTTTTCTACACCCATAAGAGAGAGAAATGTTAGATCTGAAACACTGAGGACTTTCAAGAACCCATCCCACTGAGGAGAATCGGAAGACACCTTTCTTGTTTTCCTCTCAGGTGCCCCATTCTTTAATATAATACAAAATTCTTTTAAATACATTCTTCTTGTCTTGTCCATTGGATTTATGGAGCCATGTTATATTTTATCTGCTTAATGTCTTTTGTGCTTAGATCTGAATTTGTGCAGCAAACTTAAAGATATTTTGCAGCCATAATCGATGTTAGGGCTATTTTTTATGCGTAGCTAAAGTGATCTTTTACGACGAAAGAATCATACTAACAATTGGCGAATCCACACGGGTTTTCTTTTGCGACCGCTGTCACTTTATATATTCCTACATATCCAGTTGTTTCAGACCCTAGGAATTCTCTCCCCTTTTCTGTTTTTTCCTATTTTTATCGTGTTTTTCACCCCTAAAACCCTCAAATAGTCAAATTTTTAACTTACGTGTGTTTCTGGCCTTATTGCGCAGGTGACAGACATCAGCCGCAGCCGAGACGAAATTTTTTTCTGAAATCGAGAGAGCCGGATCTGCAGGTCGCACTTATCGGCCCAAAAAGTGTGACCTGAGCTTGAGGACGCACTTTTTTTCCCCAAACCTGCGACCTGGACTGACAACAGGTCAGAACCTGCGACCTGCACTTTTTCTGCAAATTTTTCAGCCCTTTTTCTGGGTTTGTCTGAAGCTTCTGTCAAGGTTTTCCAACCTCTGTCTCTACCCGTTTGGATCTGTTTTTGATCTTCTTCACTCAAGTCAGAGGGAATATTGCCCCTTAGGGCTCTAGTACCCTCCACTTTTTGTGGACGAGTCTTTACTGTTTCAGAAGTCTAGATTTCCAGAGTTTCAGCCCTCTTTTTTCTCTGATCTGATACCTCCTTTTCAGATCCCTTTAGATCAGCTCTTCTCCCTCTCAAAACCACCTCATATCGTTTTCATTGGGTTCATTTCTAAGGCCACCGCCTTGTCTCTTCTATCTTTAGCTGATCTCCTCCTTTTTCGTAGCAACCTTGCCTCTGCCTCTTTGCTGTTCTCTGCACCACTTTTCAGCAGATTTACCCGTTAGATCCTAGTCCCTCTGGACCTTAGATCTATTGGCATCTTTTTAGCGTGCTTTGCCTAGTTTTTTCCCTCTTGTAGACTAGTTTTGAGAGACCCACATTTTTGGGTTAGATTGCTGCATCGTTAGTTGTTAATTTTTTGTTCTTTCAGTCTGATTTACTGCAGATTTCTTTTCCATTACGCAGCACACTTTTTCTTTTACTCTCAAAACGTATGGGTTTAAAAAATTAAAATTAACGCATGCCACACACTGACCCTAAGCGAAGAAGCGCCTGGTTAACACCGCCTGGAAAAGACTTTAAAATCAATTGTCATTGCACCTCTCCACCCTTGAACTCACTTGATTTTTTCCCCCCTGCCCTCGTCGGTTTATCTTCTTCCTGTCATCATTGCGCCCCCAAGGCACCTCTCCCAGAGACTTCTTGGCCTTCATCCTCAGTTTCTGCTTGGTCGACTTCCTCCTTCCCATCGTCATCGAGAAAGTCTTTCCGCGAGTCCACACTCCGACTCTTCCTTTGATTGTTCGGGTTCTCCCCCTGTCCCTTTCACCATGTCTACTTCAGGGCCTACCACCAGCAGTAACTTCAGTACTACTGTTGGGTCTGTTCCTAGTGGTACCACCTCAGGACCTACCTCGACTGCCCCATTACTCCCTTATATGGCCAGCCGTAGTCTCCCCGACTTCAATCAGCTGATTAATGATCTTATCCGCCACGATGTTAGTTGGCCTTCTATGCCAACCAAGCTCCCTTCCGACATTCCCAAGTTCGAAGGCCTTGTTGGAGAAGATCCCTCCAACCATATCTGATCTTTCCACATGTGGTGTTCATCCCATTCCATTACTGATGATTCCATCCATCTTAGATTATTCCAACGCACGCTTACAGGCGAAGCTTCTAAGTGGTATGTTGATCAACCCACTTCCTCTCATACCACCTTTTCGACTCTTGCCCGGGCTTTTTTATCTTACTTCCAGCTTCCCCTTCGTTATGACACTGGTATCGAACTTTTGACTTCTTTTCGTCAATCAACGGCCACCCGCCTATCCGATCATGTCCAAGAATGGTGGAGAAGAAAGAGCATATGTCAATCTCCTACCTTCAAAGACCGTGTCTACATGGACTGGTTCCTTAGATCTCTCTTGCCACCTATCGGGAAAGATGTCGCATCGCATTTTCCTCAAACCGAAGAAGCTGCCCTCCAAATGGTGTTAAAATATGACCTAATGTACGCTCAGACGGGTTATGTTTATACTGTTCTACTTGATCTTCCCAGACCCGGTAATGACCATGCTCTGGGGGCACCTCCTGCCACCGATAGTATCGTTGGAGCTATCTCTCATCCATCCGCTCAACCTCCCATGAGCTATGGTTTTCCTGGGGGAGGGGGCACCACTTCCTGCACTTCTCCCCCTCCCGGTAGCACGCATCCAGGATCCGGAATGCCTCCTCTTTCTGCCCAACCCCCTATTTACCACACTGTTACCCAACCTCATTATCATCCATATCCACAGCCTAGTGCTCCAACTCCTCCAACATTAGCACCCCCGCCTCCCTTGTCTTCTCAACCCCTGCAACAGCAGCCACCACCCCCTCAGGGGCAGGTGTATGCCCAACAGAGCGCGACCAATCCTTTCCCGCAGCAACGCTTCGTGGCTACCCAACCACCTCACGGACCGGCAACCACTCAACCTCCTCCATCTGGTACCTCTGATTACCGGATCCTCATGATGAACACTGACCAACCTATAACCGTCGATCTTAACCTTCACTCTCAATCTCGTCCAGACCCCCAGCCTACTGCTCCATCTATCCCCGAGTCACCTTCTTTAGTTTCTACAAAGTCTCTTTCGACAACTAATGGTCCCTTGCATATCCCTCCGCCCAACGCCGAGGTTCATACCAAGATTCCTAAGGGACCATTACGCCGAAATGTTGCTTCTGACCGAGTTGCCCATTCGTTTAGCATAGTAGATGAGCTGGCCCAGTCTCCTGTTGCCATTTCAACGTTGGAACTCCTCCATTCGTGCCCCTCCCAAAGAAAAGCTCTACTATCTTTTCTAGGCACTGTAGATCCAGCAGATAACCAATTGATTGTTTTCGATGCCCATCAGTCAGAGTCTCCTCCTCTTCCTGCTTCCGTAGCTTTCCAAATCTCAGTCAAAATCCGAAACTCTAACATGTCCCGGTGCATCATTGATGAGGGGGCATCCACCTGTGTAACGTTTGCTTTGGTTTTGAAACAACTCGGATCTCCTGAGTTGGCCCCTTCCACAATCACCCTTCGTGCGTGGGATGGCCATGCCTCCCAGCCCATTGGCCTCTTCCATAACTGTCCTATCACCCTTGCGGGCAAGACTATTTGTGTCGACGTTGAAGTTATCGATGCCCCTCTTGACTATAACATTCTTTTAGGGCGTAGTTACACCTATGCCATGTCTTCCGTCCCTTTCGCAGTCCACCGCAAGATGTTTTTCCCGCATAATGGAAAGATTGTCACCATCGACCAGTTGACGTATCATGAACCAAAATCTCAGACTTCCCCTGAGTCCACCATCTCTGTTGTCACCAACAAGCAAGCTGTTGATTCTTTGACTAGTGTTTCCCCCGGCGTCTACAAATACTCCTCCTTTCTTGTAACTTTCCCAGGTCCTCCCCCTCCTTCTGTCTCTGATCCCAGCTTGGCGAATGTTTGCATGATGCAATCGTCCCGGGCCAACCTTAAGCAACCCGCTTTGGCTAGTTAGCATCCTCAATCTCGCCCACCGCAACGCACTCCTAGCCCTTTGCCTCAGCCAGTCGAACCTCTCCCTTCTTACCCTTCCCCCACTGCTAATCCCCCTGCACCTCTCTACCCTCCTGGGTCGGTTCCACCAGGTCTCAACCATCTTGGAGCCATCCCTCTTGGCCATTACTCCGCTGGTCAGCTATCGTTCCTAGCTCCCCCACCAGGACTGTACATGGTACCTGTCATGGCCACCCTCTCTCTTCCTAACCTGACCCTTGGGATTCCCGTCTGGTACCTTGACCCTCCAGCTGCTACCTCGCCTGGTCAACCCAAACCTTATCTTGCTTTGCCCCCGATTCAACCGGTCCCCATGACTTCTCCCTCTACAACAGTGCCTCAGTCACCTCAACAGGACCCACCTCCTGTTGCGACCGCTTCGGGTAAGCATGGCAAAGCTCACAAGGGGGCATCAAAGGACAAGGCTTCCCCGAAAAAACCTGCCCCTCCTCGACCTCCAAAGCATACCATCCAATGTGATTTGTGTGATGTTTTCGGCCACGCCACCCATACCTGTCCTGAACTGCCTCATCTCAGGCCCATGGTTAATGTCACGTTCCATAATTCCACGGTCCTGGAATCCTCTGTTCCTTCTGCGACTGTGGCCAGGAACCCCAAGACTATTCACACCAACCACCCCTGTGCTTTGTGTGATATCCATGGCCATTACACCCACCTTTGTCCCCGCCTTGATGACTTCCGCTCCTCTCTAGCCACGGTCCGCCAATTCGAGGCCAAGCGCAACGAGTCCACCTCTACCCTCTTTGCACATTTTGCTTCGGCAGAACTACCATACATGACTTCTCCCATTGACATTCCCCCTCCTGATGTCACGATGACAGAGCCTTCGTCCACCATTTTCTACCTATCATCATCCATGAGACCTTCGGGGAACATTCCCTCTGAATCCTCCCCTGTTGTTTCACTTGACCTTCCTTCCGCGATCACCTTGGGCTCAACATCGGTAGATCCTTTATCTGCCTACTCTTCGGTCACCCCTTGTGACGATGCGCATGTGAACCTCTCTTCTCATGATGATGAATTAGGTAGCTTCGCTGCGTCAAGTGGTCTTTCTTCCACCAGTCACCCCATATTCTATCACGATGATGACATTATGGAAGGAATCATCTCCCCTGACTTTATCTATTCCACCTTACATCGATCCCATGCATTCACACCACATACACCTTGTGGCCATTCCATTGAAACCCAATGTTTGAGTAAGGGGGCACCCATATTTGAGAGACCAAGAGCAGCAATTCTCCACAACTCTCCTAGTGTATCTGGTCATGCCGATTTTAGTACCATTACTCTTCCACATTTCGAAGAACCTCTAGAGTCCCATATCACTTCAGATCACTCTAGGGATGATACCCCTTATCGTTCCTTCATCTTCCATCAACAACCAAGTTTCTTAGACATTGTTGTTGACCAATCTATCAATTTTCTAAGAGAGCATCAGTTCATTATCTCCAAATCCTCTTTTTGGGATAGTGACACCATGTATTCCAACCCAGAAACTTAAATTCCATTTGATTCATATATGTAGTACTACAAGAGATTGGTAATCCTCCATTTCCTTTCTCATGCTACATAACCGTAACAAAAATAAATGGCGCACCACATCATTAAAATGTGTTTAGATCCCCCTTTTCCTACATACATTTTGGCATGACCACAACATGCTTGGGGGCACCCAGGCCCCTCAACCATACAAATCCTAGATCTCAGCCAAAAAAAGCCCTGAAACCCCCTTTCTCTGACAGGTCGCACTTTTCAGGTCATTTCCTGGGATAAGTCGTAGTTTTCTTCCCAGTACTTGCTACCCAGGTCGCAGAACAGACCCAAAAAAGTGCGACCTGGCCTGTCCATGAGCTCTGGGTACCTGTTTGTTCTTAGTACCTTGATACTTCATCAGGACACATTGTATCCACGAAGGGTCTATTCATCTCTCCCCCAAATTGAATTTCTTCACTTACAACACTTGTACTTGGGGCACCACTTTGCCTCCTTACTTGTCTTTGTTCGTGTTGATTTTCGTCATGAGATACCCTATTGTACTCATGTTTTTATGGTACCCCATTGGACCTTCACTGTGTGGCAGCACCATCGAGTCGCCCTTGTTTAGAGCATCCGAGTTGAGTCATCATCGCATTTATGGAGTCTATCCCAAGTCCCTTTGTATCCCGCTATAGTCCTCCATCCTTTCTTGATTAGTCCCTCTCTCGTGTCGCACATTATGGCCTTCAGTACCCTTGTCCCCTATCCCTCATGATATTGTGTCAGTCCCTGCCAAGCCATTCATGCCCTTTATGCTCTAACAAGGGAAGTCGTCCAACCGCTCCTCTGTATCCCTCATTCCACCATCATTATCAGTGTCTACTTGTTCGTCGCTCTACTATTTTCCCTCGTGCCTTAGTTGGGGTTCCCTTATTGCCTCACCTATGGCGGACCTACTTCTGTCGACATCAGCTCATTTACTCCAGAATCCAGGTCTAGGGGGCAGTGTACCTTGGTTCGAGCTCTTCTCAGCATGATCGTGAGCTATAGACTTGATGGTCCAGTGATGCAGCAGCAACTATTGGTGATTCCTGGGCATGTGTGAGATGTCTCAACCCTCATGAGGGGGTGGCCCTACAGGTATCCCCCCACATGCCCAGATGACTTCTTCATTTCAGCCCTTGATGCAGCCCCTCCCATTTGATGATATTGGCCTCAGCTGCTTGCAGCGCCTCTTCGATTTGCATGTATCAGTCAGATTTTGCGAGCCCTTCCCCATGTGTAGGGGGCATTCGGGCGTATTTGTATCTCATGTACAAAAATGTTCTTGTATAAGTCCTGACGGTTATCCCAGGCATCACATGCATGTGGGATTCATCATTTTATTTAGCTGGCTCATGTTTAAACCAACACATGTTTCCTTATTGCGTTCCGTGGTTTTCCAGGCGCCTTATTCTTTGTACTTTGTCTCGGCGAGCATAGGTATGCCTCCCCCGCCGCCTTTAGCACAGGTACCACTTCATAAACTAGAGACTTGTTGCACCTGTAAGTCTCGTCTCCTCAGGGTCTAGTCCTTTAGCACATTAGACTACCTTACATTCCTCTCTCTCACTTCCCTCTTGACGCCTAGTGATTGAGTTCTTACAATGTACTTCGGTCATACGATTTGCTCCTAACACTCGTACGTTGTGGGGCAATCTGTTACACCATTTTTTTGGTCATCTAACTCATTATCATTAGATGAACCCAAGTACACCATGTAAGACCAATTTTACTCTAAGTAAAATTGCTTTCACCATATAAAATAACATTTATCTATATTTCCTGGTCATATTTAACCAAAAACAAGGAAATTAATTAAATAAATCATTATTTATTTAAGTATTTCCTAGGAATAAGTTATTCAAATCATTATTTAAATAATATTCCTAGTTAAATTTGACTAAATAATTTTTAAATAATTAAATAAATCATCATTTATTTAATTATATTCCCCTCATGTCCCTAAAATAATAAATAAACCATTTATTTATTTATTGTTTATAAATAAAGGAATTGACCCAAGTCAAAAGACCTTTTCCCTCCAACAAATATAATAAAATATTCCTGAAGGGTGATTCTAGAATTTGATTAATAATATTTTATTCATGCACCAAGTTCTAGAACACCCCAATATTTTGTTATAAATAGAAGGGTTTTCCCCATTCATTAGTCACCTTCATTGCATTAGATCACTCTGGATCTACTCTTGGTCACCATTTTCCATTTTGTTTTGTGAACTCCCATTGAGTTCTATGTTTGTTTTTATACACCCATAAGAGAGAGAAATGTTGGATTTGAAACATTGAGGACTTTCAAGAACCCATCCCACTGAGGAGAACCGGAAGACACCTTTCTTGTTTTCCTCTCAGGTGCCCCATTCTTTAATATAATACAAAATTCTTTTAAATACATTATTCTTGTCTTGTCCATTGGATTTATGGAGCCATGTTATATTTTATCTGCTTAATGTCTTTTGTGCTTAGATCTGAATTTGTGCAGCAAACTTAAAGATATTTTGCAGCCATAATCGATGTTAGGGCTATTTGTTATGCGAAGATAAAGTGATATTTTACGACGAAAGAATCATACTAACATCATCCTCAATATATGGTACATACCTCAGTAGCTCTAAGAACTCTATTGTATACTCATCATCTATCATTGATCCCATCTTTAGCTCAAAAAACTATTTGGCCTTGCTGTCGTAGTACCTCTCTAATAAATATCTCTTCCTGAAGAGTCCTTTGAATTTGTGCCAACTCAAGTCATCTGTCCTGATGTGTCTAACCTGCTTCAAATCTTCCCACGAGATTTCTACCTTACCTCTAACGTTGAATATAAAATTCATGGCCTTCATGTTATCTGAGTATTCATGCAACTCAAAGAACTTATTCATCCCAAGTATCCAAGCTTCTGCCTCTTCTGGTTTCTTCAAGTCCCCAGTGAAAGTAGGTGACTTTGCTTTATTAAATTCATCCGGCATGTATCGCTTTTCACCCCTTCTGTAAGGGTGATACCAATGAAGGTCGCGATGTCTATCTGAACCAGAACTACAATGGTACCTGTACTCATCACCCCTCCTATCCGAGTGTCCAACAACCTGCCATTTCTCATTGTATCAACTCTATCTGACCGATGTATACCAGGAGACCTGCTGCCATATGCCCCATTATTTTTGTCCTCCTGTCCATAGTTGATCTGAAGTGGCCCTTGTTTCTGCAAATATGACAAGCTATGAATAATTATTGCATTCACCTATGCTTGTTTCTCTTGAGCTTGTATGAGCTTTTCATTGTTTGCCTTACAACTCCTTATTTATTCCTTTAGGATTCTCAATGTGTCTTCCAAATCAGAAGAATGCCCACCATGCTGCTCATATGACTCATGGGGGGAGTCATTGTAGTCTACCATCTTTACATCCATGTTGGTATTTCTCCCTCAATGTATAATATGTCAGCTAAACCAAATAACAATAAACCAATGTACCTTAGTGTAATTTGGGGAGGATACTTCCCGCAAGATCAATCAATTAGAGTAATACATGTATAGATATAATCATGACAACATATAAACATATAATGTGTAGAAATATAAACATATAAATGTCATTCTAGTTGGAGTCTAGTCATCCATGGATTACCATGCCAAATGAAAACCAATGCAAGCTTGACCACATACCCAATCATAAGCACAAACCATACATGAGCATAAGCAACATGTAACCCAACATTATTGAAAAATGCATATTCAACATATAACATTACACAAGTAAACATGCACAACCAATACACTAGCATGACCCAAATGTGACCTAGCATAACCAGTAAATGCATATACAACATGTAACAATATGTAAGAAAGAGTGCACGCACAATTCATAATCAAGAACAACACGTAATCAGTCATAAATTCATGGAAACATGTCAACAACAACATCATCAGCACTTCCATGGCATCACCACTTCCACCATGGACAACACAACGTGGACACAACAACCACATACAACATAGGTATGAAAACACATAATAAATCAACAAAGAGAATGAAACCAACCACCGGCCAAGGAGAATGCAACCATGCTCTGATACCACTCTATAACATCCTCTTCCCATATCTACCCAAGGAGCCGACCAACCAGGGTAAACATCTAATATGAGATTAAACCTCCTAGGTGACCTTGAGGAAGTGGAACCGACAAAAACATGACAAACAAACCTTACACTGCATCAAAATCACCTCCAGAAGGTCATCCAACCTCCCAGACCCCTGAACCCTGAAGGGGGACTGATTTTTGACCAATTTAAGCCTTAGTCGTGGGCATGTAAGGGAAATGGAGCAGCTAGCAACCTATAGCCACAGGCATGCAAGGGCAAGGTCGCGGCTAGGGCCCCAAAATGTCAGTTTTGTGCTTGCAACTTAGAGATTCATGCCACCTTTTTAGCCCTAGAGCCCAGGTCACTACCCAGAACTTCATGAAACTTTAGGAGAGGTTAAATAACATTAAAAAAAAGGTACGAAAGTAATCACATCAATGGTAACCCATCTATACCCCTCTTGGCCATGACATAAATTTCGTTAAGCATATCACAAACATTTCATCTAGAGGTATAAACACCATATTTAAACATAGGGGTCTCATACTTATCTGAGAATCTCTAATAAGCATTACTCTCTTACATCATAAGCTGAAATACAATCCATTTGACCATAGATACATTGTGTATTCATTTATAGGTAAAAACATGGAGAGAACCATACATCATCACTGATAAATTACATGCTTATAACCAACATAATAAAAGCATAAATACAATAGATACGACAACAATATAATCCACATAGTAAACAATGCAATTATACATCAAATACCAGAGGAATGAGCTTCCCATTAATGAGTGTAAAAACCAACTGGAGATGGGTATTCCACGTTCCACCCGACCATAGATTGGCTGAGCCAGATCTCTCTTTAACCAATCATCCTTGTGCCATATTCCAAGCATGAATATGGGATTCAAACCGAAAAAAAAAAAAAAAAACTAGGGCATCCCGAGGCTAAACTACCTCACCCTTATCAATAGAAATCATGCTTTATCGTTATCCATCCCGGATCATTAGGCCAACACGATAAACATGTCATAACCGGATTTACCATGACCTGCACCTGATCACTAGGCCAACACAAGCATGGATATCATTGGATTCTCTCTGCCTACAGAGTGAGGAATTTTCCTGTCTCTTAGTCTCTCAGGCATTACTGCAACCCACAATCTGAATCAGGGGTCACTAGGCCCTAAATTGAGACATACTCTCCAATATTTACCACAATCCCAAAATTGGGATTCCTAGGCCTGAAATGGAGAGAAAACCACCACCTCTCAGGCTTTACCGCAACCCATAATACGAATCATGGGTCACTAGGCCCTAAACCGAGGCAACAAATGAATCAGTTCTATAATCATTCGGATATCCACCTCACTCAGCTTAGAATACATCTGATAATCCAGCTAAACCAAACATGAGAACTCCACAACACCATAGCTATCCGGAAATGAAAATGCTAGACTGAATACACTGTCACACCTGGAAAAAACCCATGCCAATAAAACAAAGAACCACATGCAATACCATGCATGACAAATCTAGCAAGGAAAATACACATGCAAATCGATACCTTCAAAGAATCCTACTATAGATGCATGATCCATGCTCCTCCATGTATGCTTCCTCCTCCTTCTTGTTTTCTTTCCTTTCTTAGTCTAATGCCAAAGTGCTCCAAAAAATCTAAGTGTCAAAGAGTGAGAGAGAGAGAGAGAGATAATAATGAGAGAGCTCCAAAAAATGCACTAACAAAAGGTACCAACTGATCCTTAGAAGACTTTTTATGGAAGATGCCTCTATTTTCTTCATTTTCCATTATTTTTCTTCATTTTCCTCCTCACATGCAACTTGAAACCTTTCATCTCCCTTTTCTCCTAGTTTCCATTATTTTCTTAAATAAATGTGCCAAATATGCCATTTTGCCTTTGGCTTTCCGAATTTCCTTAGCCATAATAAAACAAATAGACACCCATTAGGATGTTTTGCCCAACATTCAGCTTGGAATAAGTGTCCCATCAACTGTGGTTATTATTTTTAACTTTTATAACATGGAATTTTCACTAGGGTTGTTACATTGTTGACATTACTCATAGTGATCTCTTCCTCAATTCCTCAATCATTTAACCAAGACTTAATATCTTTGTGCCAGTCCCACTTGTGTTGTAGGTAGTCTTGACTTAGTTGAAAGCCTCTTGTTTTTCATGTTATTTATGTTGTTCTTTACATTAGGTAGTCATTCATAACCATTTTCTCAAGAGGGAGAAGACCCACTTTTATTTAGGAGGACAGAATAAGGTGTATTACCTTTAATTTTATTTTATAGTTTATAAAATACATTTGAATTTACTCTATCTTTATCCATGATTCCTTGGAGATGTTGCAACCCCAAATCTCACAATCCATATAACATAACAAGAGCAACAAGAGCCTCAAAGAGGATTTTCCTTTTATCCCATAGTCAAAGGTTCATAACTTTAAAAAAAAAACAAAACAAAACAAATAAACAAACAAGCTTTCCACACTCTTTTTATCATTTTCTTAATATTATTGTTTGAAATTAAATTTGTAATGGAATATTATTTCTAAATATTTATGTGAATTTACTTCTCTCAAGATATTATTCTCATACATGAAATTAGTATAAGTAATATTTTTGGATTTGATTATTGTTACTTTGATTTTGTTATTAATATTTTTATTTTTACTAGACATCTTATCCTAAAAACATTACAATTTTTTTTTTCAATTTGTTTAAAATATTTTTCTTATTTGTATTTTTTTTTTAAATAACATAATTTTTCTCTCGATATTAGTGGATCTCATTTGTACTTCATTAATTTTATTTGTCCTTAATTAACTCTCTAAATGTCTAGAGGAATCGACAACTAGCCATCTCATACTCGCATGGCACGAGGTCGCTTCTCACCATTGCCACTATAAACCCTATGTAACCCATGTTGGCCGATGGCCCCCAACACCTAGCCATGAGGAAGCAACCAAATATTTGAACATATGACTTTGTACTCACATTTACATAAGCTTGCCAAATAAACTTTAAAAAGAAACTCTTCATTAATTTATTGGAATTTTCTTTTGTTTCTAAAATATTAATTCTTAATATTTTTCTTTTTTAATATTTTTATTTTTCATAATTTAAAATTGAATTTATTGGAAATTTCAAAATAAAATTTGATTTTGCTAAAGAGATATCTCAATTGTACTCCATTAACTCATAAAAATTATTTATATTTAGATATTAACAAACGCCCATTGGTTGGAACATTGTATGCATACATGTTTAAAAGTAAAATTGGTTTTGATACTATTGACCTCATTTGTAGTTCATTAACTTGGTTAAAATTATTTACTGTGGGATATTCACAAATGACCATTGGTTCGAATCTACAAGTAAGTGTTTAGGGAATGTGAAATACATAGGATATGTTTAGGGAATGTGAAATACATAGGATATGTTTGAATTGAACTCAATTCATATGTTTAGTTAGTGGGTTACTTTACAATGGAGTTATATGGTTTATGGTGGAGTTATATGGTTGTTTTAAAGTAATGTTGGTTTAGGGTTTATAGTGTTCATATTTTAGATGGTTTAATGAATTAATTATTTTTATCTAGTTTTAATTTTCACAAATGATAGAGGTATACTTCGGTGTGTCTTAGCTTTTACTAAGTCACATATATTTGGTTTGTGGGTTGTTATCGCTTTTAGGTTACAGTAACAATCAATAGGTTTGATCTTATGCCTAAACTAGATCAGTTTAATGAGTTACCAATTCCCATGGTTTAAAAAAAAAAATGGTGGGCAATGCCATGTTTAGGTGATACTGCAACACCTTCCTAGAGGCATGTTAGACTTTTTCAAACCTAGGGTTGGGAATTTTTAGTTGTTATTATGGCTCCAATGTCACGTGAAAACATTGAACATATTAGGAATCTAGGACTTTCCTCGAATGACAAGATGATTGCTAAAATTTTAAATGTTTAGTTGATAATAAGAAACATTTTAAAATGTCTTGGATTAACACTCACCTGGAACCATTTTAGCCTTTGTCAAAATTAATGTTAGGAATTTCTTATATTTTTTTCCATTGAAAAAATAATTGTAATTTCATTATATAAAATGAGATTACATTATACAAATTTTGTAAACAACATTTCAAGGAGACTTTTACTAGATAAATAATCTAATAGATAGGCTCATGTCTTCAACAAGAAAGCAATAAGTCAACATGATACTAGTTTTCTAAAAAAATTACTCTTTCATGGCTTGCCAAATATTAGTATACATATACAATAGAAATCACCAACAACAAAATGCCATAGAAGTATCATTCCATACTACCACTTCATGAACATATTTTTAAGTAACATCATAATGATCTAAAATATAATAATAACAAAACATGAAAATGGATAGGCTACTTCAAAATAAGGATCATGTTGAATCTCCAACATGTTTCCATTTCTCATTGTTGAAAAAATCCAGCAAACAAGAGTTAAGACTAACCGCTAACCCATATTTTGATAGTTCATTAGTAGTTTTATTCGTCTCTCTATAAATATGTTGGGAAGACACAACAATAAAAGTTGATTTTATAGAAAGAATCTCCTCAAAATTAATTGTGAAAGGAATTCCATCAAGCTCACACCATTTACATAGTCTATGATCAGTAGAGTGTCTCCAATCACTTTAATTAAGTAACCTCATTTTCAGTTGTTAAGATCAATGATAGTTTTAAGAAGATTGAGTATTGGAGATAGAATATTTCTAGCCTTTTAATTACATTTTTATTTAAATATATAGGAGTTTTGCAATTTAACATTATAAGTATCTTTTTTTAAGGTTAGTAATATATTCAAAATTATGTCCCATTTTTCATGGTCATTATTCATCGATAATCAATCTCTTATGATATTGAGTAGTTTACATAGTACTCATTATATAAGATAATGCTCATAAGGGTGAAGAAGTGGGATAAAACCAGTAGAATGAATTATTTAGAATTAAATGTCACTTTCAAAGTTTGCATTTGGTATTAGGATTTACTAGTTAACAATTTCTTCTTTATGTTAGATATATGTCTTTCCTCCTTCCATATTACCCACTCAAACAAAAAAGTGCAGAGTATATATCTTCCTAAACTAAATAGTAAACTCGTCACTTAAAAATCTCTTTATATATCAAAAAAATAAGGTCACACATGTCAAATTTAAATCTAACTAGACTATGGATGAAACTGGAGAGTTGAGTTCAGAGGCATTCACTTGTGGCTCTGCACCTCTGATGAAAACCTAACCCTAGCTTCCATTATCGTTGTTGAGGGCTTCTGCGGGCTCTGTCCCTACAATTGGCTTCCCTCTGCACTCCACAGGGCGCTCTCTGAGCGAGCCTGACATGGAGCCGGTGGTCAAGAAGGGTGGCCCTTCTTTCAAAGAGCAGGTGTTGGGCTCCTCTCACGCCCCTGGATCTTCCTTCTTTACCCGCTTAACGACCTCTTCAGCTGGTCCAAGGTCGGATCAGGCTAATAGAAATAGACTACAGCTTCAGGCTATCGAAAAAGCTTCCAAGCACCCAGGCTCTGACATGGAAGGAATTCAGAACGTAGGGACTACGGCAGGAATCTCTACCTCTCCCAGGAATCTAGAGAACCCCAAATCGGGGATCACAAAAACGGACCAGGATAAAGTACAGACAAAAAAATCCTGTCACCCGAAGGCTGCAAAAATTCCAAATATAATAATACAAGAACCGGATATAGAGGTATATAGAGATTATATGAAAGAACATGCAATTATTTGTAATTTTATGGGGATTTGGCCCTCAGAAAGAGCTCTGAAAGGATGGATACAGGAAAATGGAACCCAAAAGGGGCCATAGAACTGCAGCTTGGCTCGAAGGGATTTTTTACAGTGGTGTTCTCCCTATTAGAAGATAAGGATCACATTCTTGAGGGAGGGCCATACCTTTTTAACTCTGCTGGCCTTTACATGACATTTTGGAAGGATAACTTCATGCCTGAAAAAATAAGATTTCACTAGAGTCCCTATCTGGATCAGATTATACTCTCTCCCAATGGATTACTGGGCACCATCGATGCTTCAAGCTATTGGTAATGGCCTAGGGGAATACATCAAAATGTCAGAAGGTACCTGAAATGGCCACTACATCTCATATGCTAGAATATGCACCTACATAGATGTTTCAAGAGCTTTGCCCGAAGCCATTATCCTGATCTTCAGAGATGAGATATGGCTTCAACCGGTGGATTATGAGCACATCCCTTTCCGATGTAGGAAATTCCACGAACATGGACACCTATTTCGATACTGCCCACAAAACAAGCCACCTCCAAAAGAGGACACCACAGAAGCTAGAGATGATTGGGGCTTCACCAAAGTTTTTCATAAAAATAAGCAGGCTGGAAGGCATACAGTGGGAAAGGAAGAACCCAAACAGACCACACACAAAAGATATGAAATCCTCACATCTACAACATTGAAGAAGGGACAACCAAGCAATAATGTAGAACAAACTTCAGAAAAGTAAAAATACCTGGACACATACATGGAAAACAACACTAATCTAGCTTCTCAGGAACAGGTCACTATGGAGGAATCCAAAATGGACTATACACAAGACCCACCTAATTTGGAGGACAATGCCTTAGATTAAATACTGGTAGGAATGGATCTGAAAATCAAGGGAATGGACCTCCAAAGGTTTTGAAGACATCCCAAAGGACCAGCTCAAAAAGATTGAACAGGCATACAATCTTCAACAGACTTTCCAAAAGCAAAGAGAAAATCAAAACAAAGGTGGGAAGATTCCAGTTGGAGGCATCAAGGCGAACCTCAAGGTCAACACTCAAATAACCAAGGCTCAAAAAAAGAGAAAAGGATGAAAATCAGCAAGTCAACACATAGCTGAACTAGGATTAACCCTCATTAATGATGGCAAGGTAAAGGCTCTCACTTTCACTCCAAATATTTTTTCATGAATTGTACAACATGGAACATTATAGGACTTAATAGCCCTTCAAAACGTAGGATTCTCAAATCAAAAGTAATCTATGGTAAAGCTGATATTATTTTACTGCAAGAGACAAAAAGAAGTTTGGCTAATATGCGAAGCATACAGCAGACCTGCTTTAGGAAACAGTATAGCCATATGGCCATTGCAGCTCAAGGCAAGGCAGGAGGCATTGCCACCTTTTGGAAGGACTCCAAGTTCCACTTATTAGACTCTTTTGCTTCCAAGCATGCCCTAACAACCATTCTTCAGCTCATAGGAACTAAAGAGAAACTATGCATCACAAATGTTTATGGTCCCCATTCGGTTAAAGAGAGACTTGCATGGATCACTCAACTGAAACTCTACCTCTAGTACTTCAACTACAAGATGAATATTCTAGCAGGGGACTTCAATATTATTTTTAATCTGGAGGAGAAAAGGGGAGGTCTCCGTCGCCTAGACTTGGACTCCAATGCTTTCCAAAGTTTAATTGATGATTTGAATTTCATAGACACCCCCACAAAAAATGGGGTCCACACTTGGAACAATCGGAGAGGGGGGGAGCGCCAGATTCCCTCTTGTTTGGATATATTTATTCTCTCTGAATAGCTTTACCTATCCTCTCTGGAAACAGAGGCTTCCATTGCTCCACAGGTGGGATCTGATCATTGGTCGATTGTGCTATCTTTTTAGATTTCCTTAAGACCCAAAAACGCTCCCTTCAGGTTTGAAGCCTTCTAGTTGTCCCACTCATATTTTCAAGACAAGATAAAAGAATGGTGGTCTTTAGTTCTTCCCCCTCAAAATAGCAAGATGAAAAGTTTCCATCAAAAACTCAAGTTCGTAAAACAAGAGTTAAAAAAGTGGAATAAAGAAACCTTTGGGGATATAACCATTGAGAAAAATGTTATAGAGAATAAACTGAAGGTTCTCCAACAAAATATCATTCAGAACGGTCTAATCAAGGAAACAAAAAAAATCAAAACAGAGCTTCAGCAAGAATGGGACCAACGGGCTACTCAAGAAGAGATTTTATGGAGACAGAAATCACGTATCCAGTGGCTCAAAGAGGGGGGAGCGCAATACCTCCTTTTTCCAAAAATCGATGATTCAGCACAGGAAGGTCAATAGAATCCTTAATCTCATGAATGAACAGGGGCAGATGTTGTATACTCACCAGCAAATTGAGGAAGAGCTTCACAGGAATTTCTCAAGTATCCTTAAGGAAAGTAATTACAACAATGATGATCATATTAGAAAAATTACAAAGCACATTCCTTCAATATTAACCAAGGAACATAATTAGATGATTTTAAAGAAGATAACTATGGAGGAGTTGGAAGAGGTGGTTCAAGCAATTCCGAATGGAAAAGCTCCAGGGCCTGATGGATTCACCATCGACTTCTACAAGGCTTGCTGGGATACTATTAAGGATTCGGTGTATGACTTGGTGGAAGAATCTCGGGTGAAGAAATCAATATGCCCTTCTCTTAATGCCACCTTCCTGACTCTCATCCCCAAATCAGAAAGAGCCAACACCCCGGATCAGTTCAGACCCATTTCCCTTTGTAATGTAATCTATAAGATCATTTCCAAAATTATTGCCAATCGGTTAAAGTCTCTTCTGCCACTCCTTATCTCAGTGGATCAGACAGGTTATGTAGAGGGAAGGCAAATAATGGACAGCATCATTTTGTCTCAGGAGATCATTCAGACACTCAAAGATCAAGGAAAACTGGGGATGTTGATCCAGTTGGACATGTCCAAGGCCTTTGACAAAATTAACTGGAAATATGTCCGCCACATGCTTGCGGCATTTGGATTCAATAAAGAGATCATAGAATGGATCATGGCCCTAGTCTCTGGTGCCTTTTTCTCCATTCTTCTCAATGGCTCTCCCACAGCTATCATTAATCCCTCTCGCATAAGATAGGGACACCCCCTTTCTCCATTCCTTTTTATCATTTTGGCAGAGGGATTAGGCAGATCATTCTCAGAAGCCTCGGCAAATGGCATGATCTCTGGTATTAAGCTTTATCCTCAACTTCCACCTTCAACCCATCAGCAATTTTTTGATGATACTCTCCTTATGGGTTTCCCAACGCTTAGGGAAGCCCTAGCCATAAAAAAAAATCCTCAATGACTTTGCGTTAGCCTCGGGTCTGGATTTCAACCATTCAAAATCCAAAATCTTCTTCTTAAATACCCCAACTACCATCCAACTGCATATTGCTCGTGTCATGGGTTTTCAAATAACCCCTTTCCCTTCCAAATATCTGGGCGTTCCCCTTACTGATAAGCCCTTGGCATTTTCAAACTAGGAATCTCTCACCTCCAAACTCGGAAATAAGATTTCAAATTGGACCTTCATAGCTCTTAATCTTGTCGGGAGATTAATCCTTGTCAAGTCTGTCTTCCAAGCCATGCCCATCTATATTTTCTCGGGTATTGCAACTCCAAAATC
Source organism: Pinus albicaulis (assembly GCA_034641835.2). Taxonomy (NCBI): domain Eukaryota; kingdom Viridiplantae; phylum Streptophyta; class Pinopsida; order Pinales; family Pinaceae; genus Pinus; species Pinus albicaulis. Next base: position 13,474,563 of record CM076584.1, read on the forward strand.
GATATCCAGCCAAATCAGAACTATCCAAAGGGATTTCCTCTGGAAATTTAAAGCCATCAAAGGCAGATGGGCTCTAGTTGCTTGGGAAAAGGTGTGCTCTCCAAAGCAAGTAGGGGGTCTCGGTCTTAGAGACCCTGATCTCCTTGGTCAGGCCATGGGAGCTAAAACTTGGTGGAGATTGTTGACAAACTCCTCGAACCAACTGGGCGAACCTCCATGGGATTCTCTCATTAGGATTTCTGTAAATCTCAAAGGATCACCGATGTGGAATAAGGCTTGGGAAAATAGACTGATAATTCAACGGCATAGTTTCTGGGAAATAGGAAATGGTCAGCATGCACTTTTTTGGGATGATGCATGGGATCAGAGCCCAAGATTGGATACAGAGACCTACAGACCCCTAAAAGAGTACTTGGAGGAGAAAAAATAAATAAAAGTTAGGGACTACTAGAAGAATGACAATAATACAGATTGGAGAGAATGGGAGAATCTCAATGACCTCCTCCCAGTCCATCTCCATCATTCTATTCACACACTTATGCAAGAGCTTAGCAAGAGGAAGGCCCTGACATTCTTCGATGGGGAGCAAACACGATAGGAACCTTCAACATTAAAGAAACTTACAACCTTTTACAAAACCCGACCTCTATTCAAGAGGATATTAAATGGAAAAGACTGTGGAACTGAAGGCACTGGCCAAAGATCAGCCTCTTCATCTGGTTAATGACGCACAGGAAAACTCTTACATGAGACAACCTTCAAAGAAAAGGTTTTCATGGCCCCTCGGTTTGCATTCTTTGCCTTTCGGATTCTGAATCGATAAACCATATTTTCAACAATTGCCCTTTTGCCTATAATATATGGTCTTGGTTCCTTTTAGTCTTCAAATCCTCGGACTATGCTATTCACTCCATCCATATTACCCTGGAAAATTGGAGCTCTAATTTTTGCAGCCAACCTCTTGTCAATTTGGCTTGGAATCTGCTCCTAGGCATTATTTTTTGGGCAATCTAGAAGGGGCGTAACTCTCAGCTCTTCAGGAATGTGGCTTCCTCGGAAGAGCAGAGCATCTGCAGCATAAATATCATCATGAGGGAATCGGCCTTAATTGCAAAGCTCCTTGATGCCCCCAACCCGCCTTCTGTGGCAGAAAGAAGGATTATAACCCTCCTTGATCTTCCCATTCCTAGCAATGCTTTCTCTCCCTTCTCTGCTTCCATTACTCCCTCGCCTCTGAATGTCTAGTATCCTCTGGATCCGCCTCTCCTAAAGTTAAACTATGATGGGGCCTCCAAACACAATCTGGGCTTGGCCGGCTTTGGAGGAGTGTTTCGTAATGCTCAGGGTATCATCATGTGGATCTATTATGGAAATTTAGGTCACAACACCAATAATGTGGCTGAGTTTCAGGCTTTGGCTAAAGGTCTTGACATAGGCAAGCATAAAAACTTCTGGCTTCTCTTGGTTGAGGGAGATTCTCACATCGCTACCCAAGCTTGTATAAAAATTTAGCAGGGGAGAAAAATGGAAAAAATCTCAACTGGTTGGTGCATTAACAGACTACTCCAGCGGATAAGTGACAATATCAACGTGGCAAAAGGGATTTCTTTCGATGCGGTCAAGAGAAAGGATAATAGCCTAGCCAATTACCTGGCTGACCAGGGGGTCATCATGCATGAAAGGCTCGTGTCCAAGGATTGGACGTCCCTCGACTACATCGACATAAAGGATAAATGCAATGAAATAAGTATGAATGATCTGATCAAGGCTGGCGTCCTTTCCCAGCCGCTGATTCCTGCCATCCACAACGATCATGTACCGAATTAAGGAACCTGCGTGAAATCTCACAGTGGGGAGATCTAGGCTCAGATCGGGATCGTTTGCCAACCTGCATACTGCTATGAATACACACGCTCCTATTAACCAGCCTGCTATGCGTCTTCATCCTGGGAAGGCGACTTGTTTCCATTCGCCTCACCCTATTTATCTCCCCCTCCGTAAGATCTATTCTCATTCCGCTGATGTCTAGAAATTTAATTCCCCCATCTCCTCTGCTTTGTTTTCCCTCAACTCCCCGTAGAATCTTTGTCTTTTTATTCTCAAGGTTTCCACCATGGCTCCTCGCTGTAAACACCCCCCTCCTCCCCTTCCCCCCCCCGTCGCAGCCGCTCCTCCCAGTGGGAAAACCCTACCAAACTACCCATTACCTGGGCAGAGACCCAGGCTCAAAACGCGGCTCAACATTTCAGGGAGGTCACCCCGGCACCAATGCAGGACTTCTTGGAGGGTCTGGAAGTGGAGGTTGCGGCTCGACGGAGGGCCACCCCGACGGATACGGTGGATGAAGAATTTCACTAGATCCCAGACCCTAGTCTGACCCGCATTAGGAAGAATATCTTTACAAGAGCGGTCGACCTTCATTGGAATACTAAGACCCTCCTCTCTCTTGCTCTGCAGGAGCAAAACAAAATCAACCGGAATCTGGAAAAGAAAATATAGTCCCTCTCGCAAAAGTTTGAAACATTCGTCCACACGGTGCATCACCTGCGCTTTTTGGAAATCACCTCGCCGCATTATGAGCTCTTGAAGAATAGATCCAAGCTGTACCAGAGTGTGAGCGTCAAAGTAGAGGCAGGCCCTTCGAAGCCCCCTCCTCAGGACGCAGGTCCTTCTCAGCGCTCCCCCACAGAATGGATGGTTGGCACCCCTGAGCAGTCGATTAACATCGACGAGGATGGCAATGACAAGGATGACACCGTGGCTCCACCGGGAATGTAACTCTTGCTGATTTTTCTTTGAAATGCAATCTTTTTCCCTTTTTGGTTGTTTCGAGCCTGCGAGCTCATTTTTGGTTGTCTGGTGCCTGCGCACTCAGATTTTTTTGATGACATTGTTTTTGAATTCCCCACTCAGCTTCTCTTTCCCTGTATACCTTTTCCCTAGGTGCGGGATCCTTCTAGTAAATTGCAGGTCCACGGACTGTAGCCAAGATGGCTCCTCTTTGTAACACTCTTTTTGTCAATTAATGTGAATAGTCCCTTCGGAATTAAAAAAAAAAAAAAAAAAAAAAAAAAAAAAATCTAACTAGACTATGACTTTAATTGATATTTGCAAAAGTTTTTAATTAATTAATATAAAATTATATTTTTATTTAGTGATTATATATATATAAATTTCTTATTATTATTATTATTATTATACATATAATTTTTTTATTTAATAATTTTATTAAAATATTTTTAATAATATATTTAGTTTTTTATATTTCTATATCTTTAATAAAAAATATTACAATTAATTCTCATTTGATTTTTAATACAATTCGATACACCATTTCAAAATGCGGAAAAAAAAGAAAAAAAAAAGGGTTAAGAATTCAACCCAAGCCTTCCCTTAGTTGATGGTTTGCTTAACCATTGAACTATAAACTTGCTTTATGGTATGCAACACCATAATATAAATTGGCATTGAAATATAAATTATTAAGCTAGCCAATTCCAAAACTCCCTCATAGAGTGTTAGGACAACCCAATACACCATGGGTATGGAATGAGCACTGTAAACATGGTAATTAATAATATTTTTATTTTATTATGTCAGTGTATTTTATTGAACCGTACATAATTTAATTTAATTTTAATTTAATTTAATTTAATTTATTTATTATATATATTCATATTTTTAAGCTTTTTTAAAGTTAACTTAGGTTTAATTTATGTAATATGGCTTATCTCGCCGGTGCTCTGTTACGCTGTCGCATTAGGGATATAAATCTCGAAGCGAGCAGCGCAACACGAAGCAACTGTGTACGAGAGGTTGAGAACTCTATACAATAGGTCAAGTTTCATACGGTTGGGTCTGGTTGTTTTTTCCAAGACCAAAAACCTCACTCTTGAACACGGCCTCTTGCTGCAACAATACAAATGCTTGAATTCCTCATCAATTCCTCCACCTTTGTACCCCATCTTGGTAAGGAGTCTCATGCCAGTTCCTGTAATGGGTATCTCCACATTTCCAATAGAAATAATCACAAGTGAACATGAAACTGAAGAGAAATCAACATTGTTTACCTCAACTGTTGATTCAGACACATGTGATGAAGGCTTCTTTAAGCCTTCGCTTCAACTTATCCAAGGCCTCTTCCGCTGCTTTGGCCCTCGGCGCATCTATGGATAGTGATTTTAAGTATATTTTTGCCAGCAAACTTTACCACATGTAGCCGTTTGGCATAGTGGTAAATATAGCAAATGGTTGCAAAGAGGTCGGGGGATCAAATCCTGCCCCCCTCAAAATAGTCGCACGGCACGTTTTTTGGTTGGAATCGTCGGCGGTTTTAATACATATTTGGAGTGATGTTGTAATATGGGGTCGCCGCATGGGGGTGGGCCGACCCACGTGGCTGGTGCAGGTTCGATACCTGTCGGCCTTCCATTTAACATGACTGTTGAAATGACCAACCCACTTGGGCTTTGAATTAGATATATATATATATATGATACAGTGCCATGGGGTTCGGCGGGGGTCATGGCCCGCCGACCCCAAAAATATTTTTAATATATATACAATGGACTTTGACCGAGGGTGGCGGGTGTCATGGTGTGCCAACTTATTTTAAAATTATTTTTTGTTATTTACAACAAGTTGTACTTTTAAAATTTCCGCGAAAATAAGGGTCATTGGGAAAATAAAAGAGGCCACAATTTCGCCCGTCTTGGTGGCCGGATTTCTTGTGTCGGGTCTCAGTCAAATTGTAGGATCATTAATCCAGGCCCACATGCCCACTTTGACAAAAAATTTGACTCACTCTAACTTCTCCATACGAGCTCAAATTGGAGATCTGATCACACCATTGGAATCAGGGCGACGAGCACTTCGATATTTTCGTGGTTCGAAAGCATTCTAACCACTTTCAATTTTTACCAATTCTGAGCCCTCTTGGTCTCTTGAGAGTGTCTCGAGCCACCTGAATCAATACTCGCCATTGAGGAGTTTTTGTTCTACCAAAAACATGCAAATAATATGCAGTTGCTTTGTACCTTGTCCATAGCACAAGTGTCTTGAAAGGTCACCCTTCATTCTCCTTCACCTTTTTTCTTCGGAGCCTGAAATGGGCCTCCTAAAGAAATAATAAAATAATAGTTAAACCAATAAAATAATATTTATGAATTTTCAATTCACTTTTTGCATCACAATCCATGTAACCATAGTTAAATTCAATTCAAAAGTTGTACCAAAATAAAATTAATAAAAAAATTGTATTGATGTGACTATAAATAAGAATGAGCTTTTCAAGAAAAGGTCATTATCATTGAACAACTAATGCATTTGTCCTTTGTACTTAAATAACTTAAAATAAAATATAAATATAAATTTATAAATTCTTAATTATAATATATGTTATTAATTAAAATTTATATTATTTAAATTGTATAATAACATGTAATTAATATACTATATAAATATAATATAATATAATATATAGGGATATGCATTTTTTCTTTCAAGAAATATGAAATGACAATAATATATTTTTATTCAAAAAGTGTGAAATGACATTTATTATGAGTACTTTACTTTGACTTTAAAAGTACTTAGAGCACTATCATGCTTAACCATGAGTTTTTGTCCACCATTGAGAATGTGACAAGTAAGTACCTTTAACTCAAGTAATGTCATCTCGACCATTAGGGATGATTTCATCCCCTAAAATGTGATTGGTTCTCATAAATTGAGTTTTGATTGTACATTTTCCTTAGCCGGTCTATTTTAGACCTCAAAATTTCCCTAATGGATAGTCGTCACTTGCATCCTCTGCAACCTGTAGTACAATCTTATTAAAAATTACATGCTTAATTACATGACCAAATATAACCCAAGCATCCCATGATTTCCACGAGTTTATAATTCATATTCTGTGTTCAAGTTGACAGCAAAATGGAACCAATACCACAACTATCAATACAAGGCCAAAACATCATTGTTGCTTCACAAGTGATGGAAAACACATCATCACTTTTACATTTTAAATTGCAACACATGACTTACAAAGTAAGGCCATGACACACTAGCAAACCTATAAAAACCATCTCTCACTTATTAAAGTGAATGGGTCATCTCTCTATGGCGCATTCACCTGTCGAACAATTGTTTCAACTGGTTCATGCACGGATACTTTTTCCTTGAGACGCTACTCTGGATGGAGCCTCCAACACGTGGCTCTTTGATGACCACTTATGTTGCAATGACTACAATGAGTCTTGTTCCTCCAACTTTACCTTATCCTTTCCCTGGTGTGGAGAAGCCCTCTCATGCCTCAACCTCTTTCATGTTGCCATTCTCTTCCAGCACTTAACAAACATATGGTTATGTAAACCACAAAAAATACATGTTTTTCGATGCCATGATTTATGTTCATTATTAGCAACATGATTGTAATCAAAATGAACATTAGAATTCCAAGACTTGTTATACCTTTCTTGTTTGTCTCTGGTGCAATCATGGGAATGAGAGCTTTCCTCGACTCTTTCTCTGCAATATGCACTGCCATAGGATGATGGTGATGTGTTCCCATCATCCTCATTCCTCGACGGTTTCAACAATATCGTGGAAGCTTCTGACACATTTGAGAATTATGCTCTGGTGTATCCCAAACCTGCGAATCAAGGTCTCTGCACAACCTCTAATGGCTGAGTTAGGCCTTTGCCATTCACACCAAGTCCTCCTCCTTTGTACCCCATTTTGGTAAGGAGTCTCATGCCAATTCTTGTAATGGGTATCTCCACGTTTCCAACAGAAATAATAGCATTTGAAGATGAAACTGAAGAGAAATCAACATTTTTCACCTCAACTGTTGATTTAGACACAGGTGATGATGGCTTCTTTAAGCCTTCGTTGCGCTTCAACTTCTCCAAGGACTTCTCCACTGCTGTAGCCCCCGACACATCTGTGGAGGGCGAGTTTAAGAATTTTTGCCAGTCGAATTTAACACATCTAGTCATTTGGCGCAATGGTAAGTATACCAAATGGTTGGAGAGAGGTCGAGGGATCAAATCCCGCCCCTCTCAAAATAGTTGCATGGCGTGTTTTTTTGGTTGGAACCATCGACATTTTTAATACATATTTGGAGTGATGTCGTGATATGGGGCCACTGCATGGAGGTGGGCCGTCCCACGTGGTCGACGCGGGTTCGATACTCGCCGACCTCCCATTTAACAAGACCGTTGAAACGGCCAGCCCGCTTGGGCTTTGAATTACATGGCGCATATATATATATATATATATATATATATATATATATATATATATATTTCTATTTATATTTATATTTAATAGTTTTTTTGTTATTTACAACAAGTTGTCCTTTTAATTTTTTCGCGAAAATAAGGTCATTGGGAAAATTAAAGAGGCCACAATTTTGTCTGTCTCGGTGGTCGGATTCTGTGTGTCGGGTCTCGGTCAAATTGTAGGACCATTAATCCAGACCCACATGCCCACTTTGACCAAAAATTTGACACACTCTAACTTCTCCATACGAGCTCGGATTGGAGATCCATTTGCACCGTTGGAATCAAGGTAACGAGCACGTCGATATTGTCCTCATTTGAAAGAATTATGAACACTTTAAAATCCAGGTGGCTCCAAACACCCTTAGGAGACTAAGAGGGCTTAGAAATTGTCCTCATTCGAAATCATTATGAATACTTTAAATTTTGACCATTTCTAAGCCCTCTTGGTCTCCTGAGGGTGTCTGGAGCCACCTAGATCAATCCTCCCCACTAAGGAGCTTTTGGTCCACCAAAATCATGAAAAATAATCTGTAGTTGCTTTGTACCTTGTCTGCACCACAAGTGTCCTGAAAGGTCACCCTTCATTCTCCTTCACCTTTCTTCTTCTAAGCCATAAGCGATGGATTCGAAACCTACATCCTCTGTAACCTGTAGTACAATCTTCTTACAAATTACATGCTTAATTACATGACCAACTATCACCTGAGCATCCCATACTTTCCATGAGTTTATAACTCATGCTCTGTGGTCAAGTTGACAACAAAATGGAATCAATACCTTAGCTATCAATACAAGGCCAAAACATCATTGTTGCTTCACAAGTGATGGAAAACACATCATCACTTTTACATTTAAAATTGCAACACATGATTTACAAAGTAAGGCCATGACACACTACCACACCTATAAAAACCATCTCTCACTTATTAAAGTGAATGGGTCATCTCTCTATGGCGCATTCGCTTGTCGAATAATTGTTTCAACCGGTTCACGCACAAACACTTTGTCCTTGAGACACAGCTCTGGATGGAGCCTCCAACACGTGGCTCTTTGATGAACACTTTTCTCACAATGACTGCAATGAGTCTTCTTCCTCCAGACATACTTTACCTTTTTCTTTCCCTGGTGTGGAGAAGGCCTTTCACGCCTCATCCTCTTTCGTTTTGTCATTCTCTTCCAGCACTCAACAAACACGTGGTTATGTAATCCAAAAAAACTACATGTTTTTTTATGCCATGATTTATGTTAATTATTTGCAACATGCTTGTAATCAAAATGAACATTAGAATATCGAGAGTTTTTATATCTTTCTTGTTTGTCTCTGGTGAAATCATGGGGATGAGAACTCGCCTCAACTCTTTCTTTGTAATATGCACTGCCATAGGATGATGGTAATGTGTTCCCATTATCCTCTTTCCTCGACGGTTTCAACAATGTCATGGAAGATTCTGATACCTTTGATCATTCTCCTCTGGTGTATCTCAAACCTGCAAATCGAGGTCTCTACACAACCTCTAATGGTTGAGTTATGCCTTAGCCATTCACACCAATTCCTCCTCCTTTGTACCCCATTTTGGTAAGGAGTCTCATGACAGTTCCTGTAATGGATATCAAAGTATCTCATCAAATGGAAGAACTTACCCACAGAAGATTCTTCATGGGAGGATGAGAATTTTATACAAAAGTACCCAGAGCTACTCAAGCGTTGAGGACAACACTTTTTTGAAGGAGAGAAGCATGTTAGGTCCCTATATTACTAGTATAGTCCCATATTGTTGTTAGTGTAACCCCCTTATTGTTATTATTGTACCCCTGTAACCCCCATATTTTTATTACTACATTGTGGCCCCACTAGGATTACATTGTGGCCCCATGGACTCCTATATATAAAAAGGAGGTTTTGTCATTTGTATCATCCAAGAATTGTTCATTTATGTAATGTATTGGAGATTTCCCCCTCAAAGTGGCTGATTTCTAAGGCATTGATCTCTCTTTTCTTCTATTTTTGGAGCTAGTTTCATAACATTTGGTATCAGAGCTTTGGATTCTAGGGTTTCGCTGCTCCAAACAGGTCATCGTGGAATTTTCGCTATAACGTTTTTTATAAGAAGGTTTAGAAGCTGAAATTTTTAAAGCACGAAGCCAAAATTCGGAGGAACATTGTCGAAAAATTTCAGAGCTTGGTTCGTAATATTGTCGGAGATATGATCTGTGGAAATTAGATTTTTTCAGGCTCCCGAATTTCATCTCAAAGAGGTGATCGTGGGAAAATATTCATAACTCTCTCTCTTAGCATCGAATTGGAATGATGTAAAAAGTGACTGAAAGTACACGGACTGTAGTTTCTGGTCTATCAATTTCAGAACTGGAGGAGGAAGCAGTGATACGTGGAAATTCGTACAAGTGCGCTCTACTGAACCGGTCCATAATTAGGTCATTGTGAGAAATTGGACATAACTTTGTCTTGAAGAATCAAAATCAGGTCAGACCTGTGGCATTAGAAAGAAGCTTCAGAGGGCTACTACAGGGCCAAATTTAAGATATTGAAGATCTGAAATCACAGAGATAATTGAGTTTCAATATCGAGCTCCTCAAAATCAAAAAAAGGTGTGTATTTTTGTTTTCAAATTACATAAGTCTTGTTTGAAAAAATAGTTTTAAGTGATTCCAAAGGCCTATTGAGCATATATATCAGTATTGGGTTCTAAAATGCCTCCTAAAAATAATTCAACACCCATTAAGCCCTTAGAGTACTCTACTATGACTCATGAAGATGAAGAATTGCAACATGATCTATCAAAATTACAAGAGCAAGTGCACCAAAATTCGCTCTCGCAAAGAGAAACAAAAAATGAAATGGAAGTATTGAAGAAAGGCATGGAAGAAAAAATGGATGGTTAGAAGAATAATATGGATGGTTTGAGGAAATGTGTGGAAGCTAAGATGAATGGCATGGAAGCTAAGATGGATGATATGGAAGCTAGCATGGAAGCTAAGATGGACGACATGGAAGAAAAAATGAAAGACAACATGGAAAACATGAAGAATGATTTAAAAGTAGTCATGGAAGGTTTGACAAAGTTGATACAAGAAATATTTCCTAATGGCGAAAAGATAGTAGAGCAAACTCATGATGAGAACAAAATAAATGTTAATCGTGATTTCATAAACTCTAATGTTGGATGGAAGAAACACCATATTCCAAAGATGGATATGAGGAATTTTGATGGCAAGGATCCTGTAACATGGATACTACAAATGGAGAAATATTTTGATCTCAATAATGTTCAAAACACAAAAAAGGTATGCATTGCAACTTTACATTAGAACAAAATACATTTGTATGGTATCGATGACTTTGCTCCCGTAAAAAAATTGTCACTTGGTCAATTTTTAAGGAGGAAATGATAGCACATTATGAGGATACAAAAAGCAACACCTTCTTTAGCCAATTGATAAATCTCAAACAAAAGGGTTCAGTGGAGGAGCACATTGAGGACTTCCAAAAATTGAATATAAGGGTAACTGATATTCCAGAGGAACACAGGATTGATGTCTTCACAGGAACTTTAAAGGATAACATCCAACATAAAGTTCACGTTTGGGAACCTGATTCATTGGAAAAGACATTCAGGTTGGAAAGAAAAATTGAATGTAAAATTATGGCGACAAGGAAGCCTACCAATCACATATATAAAGATGGAAGTGTTGCTACTCCTAGACTTCCACAGCCTACAAGGTTGACACCACAACAATTAGAAGAAAAAAGAGAAAAAGGGCTTTGCTATAGTTGTGATAGAAAATACACTAAAGTTCATAAGTGTGTTGAGAAGAAATTATTTTACATAGATTGTGAAGAGGAAGAAGAAAATGAACAAGAATCTTCAAAAGAAGAGGATATACACCAGGAACCAATCCTAGAAGAGGAAGAAATGAGTCCGACCATATCGTGTAATGCATTGGCAGGAATTACCACTCCTCAAACTCTCAAGATAGAAGGACATATCAAGAAGAAAAAGGTAATAGTGTTGATTGATTCAGGTAGTAGCCATAATTTTATTCATTGTAAGGTAGCCAAGGAATTGAATTGTTTCCTATACCCAGCACCAGAATGTCAAGTGATGGTTGAAAATGGAGGAACTATAAATTTATTTGGAAAATGCCATAATATCAAGCTAACCATGGGGGAATATGTATTGAATAGTCCAATGATTTCAATTCCTATGGGAGGTGCTGATGTTGTACTAGGAGTACAATGGTTACAATCTTTGGGGACGGTAGCTTTTAATTTTCAAGAACTTTTCTTGAAAAATTTTTCAGAAGGAAAGGAAGTCGAATTACGGGGTATTGAAGGGAAGCCGGGAAGGATAATAAGCTCTAATGTCATGACAAAGCTTCTAAAGAAAGAACAACTAGGCGTAATTGCACAATTATGCTCACTAGAAGTTCCGACATCAAAATCATCTATTTCTGCAGATCTCCAACAAGTCTTGGACAATCATTCCAAGGTGTTTGAAACTCCCAAAGGATTCCCACCTATTCGTGATCATGATCATGCTATTCATTTGATTCCAGGAAGTGTTCCTCCAAACATCAGGCCTTATAGATATCCTTACTTCCAAAAGAGCGAAATTGAACGTATGATTGCAGAAATGTTAGAGGCGGGTATAATTCAACCTAGTCAAAGTTATTTCTATGCTCCTGTAGTATTGGTACACAAGAAGGATGGATCATGGCGAATGTGTCCGGATTATAGGGAGCTCAATAAGCTCACCATTAAAGATAAATTTTCCATTCCTATGATTGATGAATTATTGGATGAATTACATGGAGAAATTTATTTTACCAAGTTGGATCTTCGTTCAGGATATCATCAAATTAGAATGAAGACTGAAGATATTCCAAAAATAGCATTTCTAACTCATGAGGGTCATTATGAATTTTTGGTCATGCCTTTTGGCCTTACCAATGCACCTTCTACATTTCAAGGGTTGATGAATTCCATTTTCAAACCCTTCCTTAGAAAATTTGTGCTAGTATTTTTTGATGATATACTAATCTACAGCAGGTCTTTGAAGGATCATGTTCAACATGTTGACAGGGTGCTCAAACTATTGCAGGAGAAACAATTATATGCAAAAACATCCAAATGTTTCTTTGGAGTACAAGATGTGGAATATCTAGGTCATATTGTATCTCATGAGGGTGTTAAGGTAGACCCTAACAAAATTAAAGCCATTAAGGAATGGAAAGTCCCCACAACCATAAAGCAGTTGTGCGGATTTCTCGGGTTAACAGGGTATTATCGCAAGTTTGTTAAGAATTATGGGAGAATAGCAGCACCTCTAACAACATTATTGAAGAAAGATGCATTTTCATGGACTCCTGAAGCAACTAAGGCCTTTGAACATCTTAAAGAGGCAATGTGCCTAGTGCTTGTCTTAGCTACGCCAGACTTCACAAAAACCTTTATTGTGGAATGTGATGCCTTAGGAAATGGAATTGGTATTGTTTTAATGCAAGAAGGAAGACCCATTGCTTTTGAAAGTCGTCCAATCAAAGGAAAGTATTTACAGAAACCTATTTATGAGAAGGAAATGTTAGCAATACTGCATGCACTAAAGAAATGGAGAACTTACCTAATGGGAAGACACTTCAAGGTAAAAACTGATCATGATAGTCTTAAACACTTTTTGGAACAAAGACTATCTTTAGAAGAGTAGCAAAAATGGGTCACAAAGATGTTGGGTTATGAATTTGAAATCATCTAAGTAAAAGAGAAGCTAAATGTTGTCACAGATGCACTCTCAAGAAAGTATGAAGAGGTGGAAGCATTTCTTTGTGCCCTTTCAATTATCTTGCAGATTTAACCGAATCGTAAATTATCTACACATGAATCTTATAACAGAAAATAAACAAGAAAAGAGAGTATTAAACATAAAACATATAAACACAGAGATTTTCCCCCGGATCCCAAATCGGGACGACCACAATGATTTTTCATTATATTCCTTTTTAGTGTTACAACACATATATATACATGCCGTTACTACATAAACCCCAATCCATTAACCCTCGGGATTAGGAACATAACCGTAGTTCCCTTGACCGGATCTACAAAAATACCAAGGGCCGAAACCACGTACCCCAAACCATGTGCAAAACCATGCACAAACCATGCTGACTACCCACCGAAATTAAGGACCAAAAAATTTTTGTTAGGCGTTGCCCCCCACTCTAATAGGTGGGCTAATACCCCGCACATGCTTAGTTGTGGAAAGAATATAACACATACCCAACATTCTCCCACTTGTTGTTTTCTTTTCACAGGGGGCCACAGGAGAGCTTAGTCATTGGCCCAATTCTTCAACACCCATTGTTTCTCTACACCAAGAGAACTTCTGAGTGCTCACAGACTTCGTCAATGCATCTGCAACATTCTTCAAAGTGTCCACCTTTACCAGCAACACCCTTTTAGCCTCAACCATATCTCTAACAAAGTGATATTGAACATCAATGTGCTTTATCTTTGAATGATAAGCAGGGTTCTTAGCCAAGAAAATTGCACTTTGGCTATCACAGTCTATCCTTATAGCTTGTTGTACCAACCCCATACTTGAACACAATCTCTGCAACCAAATTGCTTCCTTGCTTGCATGAGTGGCTGCTATGTATTCTGCCTCTGTAGTTGAAAGAGCCACTACAGATCGTCTTTTACTCATCCAACTGAATGCGCCTCCAAATAGGCTAAACACATACCCACTTGTAGATCTTCTTTGGTCCAGATCTCTAGCTCAGTCTGCATCAACAAAACCATGAATGTCCAACATTCTTTCCAATCCTGGTCTTCCCTGGTAGCACAAGCCATAATCACTAGTGCCACGTAAATATCTGAAAACCCGTTTCACTACTGTCCAATGCTCTTTCCCTGGGTTTGACATAAACCTGCTCAATACTCCCACTACATGTGCAATGTCTAGTCTGGTACAGACCATTTCATACATCAGGCTACCCACTGCACTTGCATATGGAACATGGGACATATACTCCTCTTCTTCTTGTGTCTTGGGACACTGTTCAGCAGATAGATTTACACCTACATGAATAGGAACATTAACCGCTTTACTATCTTTCATATTGAACCTCTATAATATAGTCTCGACATACTTCCTCTGGTTTAACCAGAGCTTCCTCTTTGCCCGATCTCTCTTAATTTCCATGCCCAAAATATAGTTTGTAGCACCCAGATCCTTCATGTCGAATTTGGAGAACAGTTGGGTCTTCAAATCTTGGATAATTTCTTTGTCATTTCCAATCAACAACATATCATCCACATACAAGACCAAATAAATAACACTATCACCAATTAATTTAAAATAAACACAGTGATCCTCCTTGCTTCTGGTGAAGCCAAGTCCCCGTATATAGGTATCAAATTTCTGATACCACATCCTTGGTGACTGTTTTAACCCATATAGAGACTTCTTCGACCTGCATACCAGTTCTTTCTTACCCTTCACCATAAAGCCTTTAGGTTGCTTCATGTAGATATCCTCTTCTAGATCCTCGTGAAGAAATGTTGTCTTCACATCCATTTGTTCTATCTCAAAATCAGATGCAGCAGCAACAGATAAAAGTAATCTAATAGAAGTAACTTTGGCGACAGGAGAAAAAATATCACCAAAATCAATTCCTGGCACCTGGGAATAACCTTTTTCTACCAACCGAGCTTTGTATTTCTCCACCTTGCCTTCTACATTCATCTTTTTCTTAAACATCCATTTGCTCCCGATGGGCTTCCTTCCAGCTGGCAACTCCACCAGATCCCATGCCTCATTTTTGTGCAAGGATGCCATTTCATCAATCATGGCCTCTTTCCAGAGTTTTCCATCCTCTGAATCTACTGCCTCCCTCACAGTGCTGGGATCATCATCAGTTATAGTTAAGGCAAACCTAAACAGAAAGCAGATGGACTATACCTTTCTGGTTGCCTTATTTCCCGAGCCGATCTTCTCACAGCTGGAGTTTGTGGCTCTTTCTCTTCTGAGTCTTCTTCTGTTGTAGAGTCTGATTCATCCTCCTTTAGCTCAAACTCTATCTTCTTAGGTTCCTTTGGTATGACTTCATGTGTAACAACATCTTTCACCTCTCTAAACTATTGGAAATGTTGTCATTGATGGCAAAGGAGATGACAAAGGAGGAGCACCAGAAAGGCAGCAGAGACATCAGAGGAAACAAAGACAAAGAAAGATAGAAAAAGAGAAGTAAGGAGAAGCATCAGTCAAGGAGCAGTGGATAGCAAAGAAGCAGAAAATTATTCAAGGAGCAGAGTGGGTATCTTTAAGTGTTTAGCATTGCATGGGTATGGTGAGACTCTGTAATTCGAAGTATAAATGGCTCCTATGTGGAATTATGATTAACTCTGTACATGGATTTAACTGCACGAAGTAACAATTGTATGGGAAATGCTCTGAATGAATTTCTGTGTAGAGTTTTTGTGGTCGATATTGGTGAAGTCAAGTTTAAAACTTCTGGGTTGAAGTATTAAATTGAATTGATATGTTACGAATTTGGGTTGGATTCATATAATCTATTTTATGAAGAAATTATGTATTTTATGGTGAATGTACATTACCTGTGGAAGTGAGTAGATGAAAATTTCAATGTGTACGTAGCGTTCTTGGAGTATCACAATGCAGATATTGTGAAATTAGATCGACGGCGTAGTCCGATAGCTATGAATGAGATTTAAATATAATGGAGATTCGTTATAATGATAACAATTGAGTAGTATCATTGAACAGTATTGGAACCACGAGTTAGTGTTGTACGTGAAAGCTAAGCGGAACTCGGAAGACAGAACCCTATAGCGGAACGCAGAGTTAGGCGGAACCCCGAACCGGAACCATGACCTGATGAACAGTGAGGGTGGTTTATGGTTTTCATCGCACCGCCTTTTGTTCATAAGCGGCATTTCCTGGTTCGGGAGCGATTCCATAGAGGGTTCGATGCATGGAAAAGTGGACCCCCGGAAAACCACCGTTTAAACCACGCCATCGCACGTTATCGTTTTTACCAGGATGCCGAGCGATATTTCCGTGTGCCGTTGATTTCGGAAGGGGCCATTGAATGGTGATCGCACGCTAGACTTGCCTGAAGTTTAATAAAAGAGCCCGGATCATATCGACAACGATCTACGGTGTAGATTCATTGCGGGAGGGGACGAGCCAGGGATGTCCGCCGTTGGATGTGGTAGAGTATTAGCGTTGGGCCCCAGTTTAATTTATATTGCTCGTTGTTAATTTCTGTGAGTTTAACAAAGGTACGTTATAAGCGGCTCAATTGATTTAAAAGATCGAGATATATATTCAAAATTCCCAAGCTCTGAACATTCGAGTAAGCATTATATATTTAAGCGGGAAATGTAATATAATTTGATGTTTTAAAGGTTATATAACAGTGACCATATTTATGTTGGGCGCAAAACAAAAGCTACAGTTTATTAATAGTTTGAATCAGGAGTATGTATACATGACGATATATATTGTGCTAAAGTCGAAACATATATGTAATAAGATTGGGTTTACTACAAAAGCCTGAAGATTGGGTTTATTACAAGAGCCTGCAAGAACGAAAGAACTAGAGACAGCGGCAGAAATATGGTACAAAAGAAAAATGAATTGAAATTGTAATATGAGCTTCAAGCAATTATGCTTAAACTCATGTATGAATAGAGAATGTAGACAGGTAGCCCGAGAACAGAGATGGTAATGCACTCAAGGACAGTGAAAAGATAAATAAACACAGAGGTGAACCAAGATATATAGAATAGCCAGTCAACAGTAGTAGAAGAGACAAATCCAATAAAGCCAAGGTTCAGAAAAGGAGTTGAGTGGTATTGAAATGTGTAGCTGAAAATGTAAATATTTTTTTTATATTGTTTGTGATGAAAAGGCAAGTATCCTAAGGAAAAGACAAAATCCCACTGTAGCATGGAAATTTGTACATATTGTAGTAATTTTAAAAATGAGTTGGATAAAGGAATAAGAAGACAAAAGCCAAAGAGTCATGACTGTTCACTCCAAATTCTTTATGAAATACAAACAGTCATGTGAGGAACTCTATATATAATATCACATTGATATGCACAAGAGAGGTTAGAGAGAGAAAATATAGAGAAGGCAGAGTATAGAAGTGTAAGGTAGAGAAGATTAAGAAAAGAAGAGCAGAAAGAGAAGCTACAAAACAGAGCTGATATCTGAGGTAAATCAACAAACATTTAGTTTGAAAAATTGAGGAAGTTGGAGCTTCCCTATCAAGTTGCAGCTTGATAGCTGTCAGTTGTAGCTGACTGAGGTTGGAGCCTCCTGTAGGTTGGTGCCTGCAGAAAATTGAAGGGAGTTGGTGCTTCCTTTCAAGTTGTAGCTTGCAGAATTGAGGATAGAGCCTCCTGTAGGTTGGTGCCTGCAGAAAACAGTGGTGAGAGGGAGTTGGAGCTTGCCTTTGCATCACAACAATAATAAGATGTGGTTTTCTTCCTTTATGGGTTTCCACTTATATCTGGTGTCTCTGTGCATGATGTTTATGTGTTGATCTGATTTATATCATCTGCTTAATACCTGCTGCTCTCATATTAAGTCTGATGTTATATTATATTAATACTTGCTGCTCACATTCTAAGATTACTCACATATTAAGTTGGACATGAAATGAAGGTGTAAATAAGGTTTAATAAAAAGTTTAAAATATTATGAATGTGTTAAACTGATTCACCCCCCCCCCCCCTCTCAATTTAATTAAGAGTTCAACAATTGGTATCAGAGCAGGTTCCTTTGTACAAGTCTAACAACTGAAAGGAGATCCTAGGTTCCCAAGATGGCTAGTAAAGAAGGATGCTCAACCAATAAAGCCCCTTTCTTCACCGGTGAAAATTATGCTTTCTGGAAAATCAGAATGAGGACATACATAATGTCTCTAGGAATAGAAGTCTGGGCTGCTGTGGAATTAGGATATGCCCCAAAGGCAACTAATACAGAGAAAGAAACAAAACAAGATTTTGTGGCTAACGCAAAAGCCATGAATGCCATCCTGAATGGATTGTGTGAAGCATAGTTTATCAAAGTAATGCACAAAGACACTGCCAAAGAAATATGGGATACTCTTGAAAACATACATGAGGGAGACAAGAAAGTAAAGACTGCCAAACTTCAAGTCTATAGAGCCCAGTTTGAAAACTTAAAAATGAATGATGATGAAGACATTGCCAGTTTCTTCCTAAAATCTGCAGAAATTATTAACAATATGAAAGCTCTTGGAGAAAAAATGCCAGAAAGTATAATTGTGCAAAAAATTCTAAGATCTCTTCCATCCAGGTTTAATCCAAAGGTGTCTGCAATAGAAGAAACAGCTGATTGGGAGACCTTGACCATGAACCAGCTACTTGGAAATCTAACAGCCTATGAAATGAGGCTCCCACAGAAGAAGCCAAGTACGAGGGAAGTAGCCTTTAAAACAGAAAAGAAGAAAGAAGAAGAGGGAGACATATGCCCTTGCTCGGATGAAGAAGAGGCAAAGTTTGTCAAGAAATTGGATAGAGGCTCAGGTAAATACAAAGGTAAACTCCTCTTCAAATGATTTAACTGTGGAAGAGTGGGACACTATGCTACTAAGTGTCCTCACAAGAAAGTAAGGAATAAGGCTCAAGAGTCAGAGAAAAATAAATCAAAGAACTGGCAGAAAGGAAAGAAGTTCAGCAGAAAATCCTTCTATGCTCAACAAGACAGCAGTACATCTGAATATTCAGATGAATCCTCAAGTGAAGAAGGAACCTCTGAATTCTTATTGATGGCCATAGAAGAACTTGAAGGTCTCCTGCTAGAAGATGAAGAAGAAGAAGGTGAAGTCGACCTTGAGGGGGAGCTAAGAAGTGCTCTAGAAGAGATAGATAGACTCAAACTGAAATGCAGAAAACAAAAGGACATTCTCCTCAAGTATGTACAAGAAGAACATAATTCAGAAGTCCTTAAGCAACTAAAGATAGAGCTTGAAGAAGCCAAGAAGATAGAGGACATGTTACTTAAGCAAATCAAAGAAAAAACTCAAGAACAAGAAAAGTTGGAAGAAGAAGTAGTATGTCTCAGGAAGAAATTAGAAAATTCTCAAAGGAAAGTGGTTATAAACTCTTCTCAAACAACAAGCTCTAGTAAGTTGAATGAAATTATGGTTGCTCAAAGATCCCCTATGATAAAGACTGGAATAGGCTATGAAGGAGAATCAAGTAAAGGAAAAGAAAAGGTTGACAAAGAAATTATTTTTGTAAAAGCAAAGAAGAATGATGAAGCAGCTCAAACAATTCCTACAAAAGAAGAAATCTGCAATAAGGAAGACAGAGATCAGAAGAAACCATTAGTGGCAAAGAATGTAATAAATACTAAGACCCCTGAATATGTAAAATTTGGAAACCATCAAAGGAGATTCTTCCCTCCAATGAAGAATGCCACCTGTTATGTCTGCCACAAGTTGGGACACATTGCTACATATTGTCATGCAAGGAGGAGTAATTCAAACCAGCAAAAGATGCAAACATTGAAGCGATTTCCCCAAGCAAACAAATGGAAGAGACAACCTTACATCAGGTATGCAAATAGTTTCTATGGTTACTGTTTTTATTGTAAGGAATTTGGCCATAAAATCATTGAGTGTAGAAAGTATGGACAAAGATTGATGTTTAACACCTCAAGAAGGTTTATGAATCAAAGAAATTTTGTTCATACTCATAATTCTACAAAAACTATGATCAAATGTTGTGTATGCAATCAAGTTGGACATATACCCTCTAAATGTCCTCTAAGAAGATATAGTTCATCACCTCACAAAAGATACCAAACAAAAGGATGCCTCCAGTGGATAAAGAAGGTGAATAAATGTGACTTGGCTCTAACTGCTCAAGACCTGAAAATTCAGTGGTATTTGGATATTGGTTGCTCAAAACACATGACTGGAGACAGAAGCAAGTTTATAACTCTTGATGAAAAGAAATCTGGCAATGTCACTTTTGGCAATGACAAATCAGGTAAGATCAAGGGAAAAGGCTCAGTCAGCACAGACAATGGCAGAGGAAAGGCCTAAGATGTACTATTTGTAGATGGGTTGAAAGCAAATTTACTGAGTGTCAGTCAGATGTGTGACAAAGGTTGCGAAGTTCTATTTAGAGCACAAGACTGTGAAGTCAGATCAAGCACCACCGGTAAGACTCTACTCAAAGGTGTTCAAACAGAGAGCAATGTTTACATTAAGAAAGAGGAAGATGAAGCATGCCATCTTAGCAAACTTGAGGAGTCATGGTTATGGCATAGGAGATTGGGACATCTCAGCTTCGATCATATCATCAGACTGAGTAAAAAGAAAGCAGTCAGAGACATGCCAGAAATAAAGAGGCCTTCTAATACCATATGAAAATCTTGTCAATTGGGTAAACAGACCCGCACGTCCTTTAAGGCCAAAGAGGAGTTGTCAACAAGAAGACCACTCCAGCTTGTGCACATGGATCTATGTGGACCTGCAAGAACTAAAACACCAAGTGGAGAATCCTACTTCATGCTGATAATAGATGATTTCTCCAGAATGACATGGGTTTCTTTTCTCAAGAATAAATCGGAAGCTCTGGACAAATTCAAAATATTCAAAGCATTAGCAGAAAATCAGACAGGATGCAAGCTGAAATGCATCAGATCAGACAGAGGAGGTGAATTCATTGATTATGACTTTGCAGACCTATGCAATGAACATGGCATAAAACAACAATTCACTATTGCAGGGACACCTCAGCAGAATGGAGTAGCAGAGAGACAAAACAGATCTATTCAACAAATTGCCAGAGCCATGATGCAAGAGAATAATATTCCTCAAACCTTCTAGGCAGAAGCAGTGCACACAGCAGTACATATTCTTAATAAAGCTCACTTAATGCCAAGCAGTGATAAGACTCCCTACGAACTGTGGCATGAAAAGCCATCTTCAATCAAACATTTCAAAATCTTTGGCAGCAAGTGTTACATAAAGAATAATGATGAAAATATTGGAAAATTTGATGCAAGAGCGGATGAAGGAATATTTCTAGGATATGCATCCAAAAGCAAAGGGTATAGGTGCTACAACAAGACTCTTCGGAAAATAGTAGAAAGCATTGATGTGAGATTTGATGAAGAACTTCAAAACAATACAAGAGATACTGACTGCTGCAGTCCATCAGATAACCATGAAGAAGAAGACCAGAATGATGATGAAACAAGCAAGACTACAGAAGATGAAGAGCTGAGCTCGAAATCCCCCTCAAGATACACTTAGAAGAATCATCCCGAAGATCAAATCATAGGAGATAAGAAAGCAGGGGTCCAGACAAGAAGGCAGCTAACAGAACAAACTGAAGAGGTATACATAGCCATGCTGTCACAAATAGAGCCAAAGAAATTTGAAGAAGCCAGCAAGGACAAGTATTGGGTAAAAGCAATGAATGAAGAATTGGACCAAATTGAGAAGAACAATACCTAGGAACTAGTTCCTAGACCTATTGAGAAAAATATCATTGGTTCAAAATGGGTATTCAAAAACAAAATGAATGAGCAAGGACAAGTAATCAGGAATAAAGCTAGGCTAGTCTGCAAAGGATACTCACAAATAGAAGGACTTGATTATGATGAAACATTTGCCCCTGTAGCTATAATGGAAGCTATCAGAATGTTCCTGGCATTTGCATGCTATCAAGACTTCAAGGTATATCAAATGGATGTAAAGTCTGCTTTTCTTAATGGAGATCTAGAAGAAGAAGTGTACATGGAACAACCAGAAGGCTTCTCATTGACAGACAAAGAAGATTATGTGTGCAGACTGAAGAAGGCGCTATATGGACCAAAACAGGCTCCTCGTGCCTGGTACTCAAGACTAGATAAATATTTGCAAAAACAAGGCTTTAAGAGAGGTGGAGTAGACAGTAATCTATATATAAAAGCCCATGAAAATGAACTCTTGATTGTTGTTGTATATGTTGATGACATTATGTTTGGAAGCAACAGAGATGAACTAGCAAAACGATTTACAGAAGAGATGAAATATGAGTTTGGAATGTCCATGATTGGAGAGCTCAGATTCTACTTAGGACTTCAAATTCAGCAAAAGAACACAGGAACATTCATCTCACAGGAAAAGTACTTAAAAGAAATGTTGAAAAAGTTCAAAATGGAGGACTGCAAACCTGTGTCAACTCCCATGACCATGTGATGTAAACTGTGTGCTGATGATGGGTCTGCTGATATAGATCAACAACTCTACAGATCCATGATAGGAAGTCTATTGTATCTGACTGCATCAAGACCAGACATCATGCTGGCAGTAGGACTAGTGGCTAGATATCAAGCAGCACCTAAACAAAATCATCTTCTGGCAGTAAAAATAATATTCAGAAATATACAAGGAACAATAGTGTATGGGCTTTGGTATCCTAAAAGTAAAAAATTCACTTTGATAGCATACACAGATGCAGATTGGGCCAGCTGTGTGGATGACAGGAAGAGTACAAGTGGAGGTGCATTCTATCTAGGAAAAATTCTGGTGGCATGGTTAAGCAAGAAACAAACATCTATCTCCATGTCTACAGCTGAAGCAGAATATATAGCAGCAACAACATGTTGTACACAAGTCATGTGGATGAAGCAGACTCTTCAAGACATGAAGGTAAGCATTAATGAACCTATCTCAATCAAATGTGATAATACAAGTGCTATAAGTATATCAAAAAATCCTGTGCTTCACTCAAAAACTAAGCATATCCCAATCAAGTATCATTTTCTCTGAGAACAAGTGGCTCAGAAGATAGTAAAGCTGGAGTATGTGCCGAGAAAAGAACAAACAACAGATACATTTACCAAACCTCTTGCTAGAGAACCATTTGAATATTTTAGAGATAGACAAGGGGTAGTATCTGTAGATGCTACTCTCTGATATAAAGAGAAATCACAGTTTCAGGGGAGAACAGAAACGAAAATATCATTCCAGGGGGAGATCAGCCAACAAGGAAAGCATGAAACTGGTCCTCAGGGTCAAAGGATTATAGAAAGAATACACCCAGCATAAAAGAGTTAAAGAAAAGGCTACAGGGTTAGAATTTTAGATTTAATCCAAAGTTTGGAACAACAGGGTACAAAGTCAGAAGATCTCACAAAAAGGAAATGCAGAAAGCAAACAAGGAAATGAGCAACCCTTGCCATTGATGTCAAAGGGGGAGGAAAAGCAAAAAGGGGCTTCTATAAGGCAATCAGAGGAAGAGTATTGCCATCAATGCCAAAGGGGGAGACTGTTGGAAATGTTGTCATTGATGGCAAAGGAGATGACAAAGGAGGAGCACCAGAAAGGCAGCAGAGACATCAGAGGAAACAAAGACAAAGAAAGATAGCAAAAGAAAAGTAAGGAGAAGCATCAGTCAAGGAGCAGAGGATAGCAAAGAAGCAGAAAACTATTCAAGGAGCAGAGTGGGTATCTTTAAGTGTTTAGCATTGCATGGGTATGGTGAGACTCTGTAATTCGAGGTATAAATGGCTCCTATGTGAAATTATGATTAAATCTGTACATGGATTTAATTGCGTGAAGTAACAATTGTATGGGAAATGCTCTGAATGAATTTCTGTGTAGAGGTTTAAATGTGGTCGATATTGGTGAAGTCAAGTTTAAAACTTCTGGGTTGAAGTATTAAATTGAATTGATATGTTACGAATTTGGGTTGGATTCATATAATCTATTTTATGAAGAAATTATGTATTTTATGGTGAATGTACATTACTGTGGAAGTGAGTAGATGAAAAGTTCAATGTGTGCGTAGTGTTCTTGGAGTATCACATTGCAGAGATCGTGAAATTAGATCGACGGCGTAGTCCGATAGCTATGAATGAGATTTAACTACAATGGAGATTCGTTATAATGATAACAGTTGAGTAGTATCATTGAACGGTATTGGAACGACGAGTTAGTGTTGTACGTGAAAGCTAAGCGGAACTCGGAAGACGAAACCCGGTAGCAGAACGCGGAGTTAGGCGGAACCCCGAGCCAAACAGGGGAAAACCATCACCTGATGAACAGTGATGGCAGTTTATGGTTTTCATCGCACTGCCTTTCGGTGATAAGCGGTATTTCCTGGTTGGGGAGCAATTCCATAGATTGTTCGACGTGTGGCAAAGTGGACCCCCGGAAAACCACCGTTTAAACCGCGCCATCGCACGTTATCGTTCGTACCAGGACGCCGAGCGATATTGCCATGTGCCGTTGATTTGGGAAGGGGCCATCGAACGGTGATCGCATGTTGGACTTGCCCGAAGTTTAATAAAAGAGCCTGAATCATATCGACAACGATCGACGGTGTAGATTCATTGCAGGAGGGGACGAGCCAGGGATGTCCGCCGTTGGATGTGGTAGAGTGTTAGCGCTGGGCCCCAGTTTAATTTATATTGCTCGTTGTTAATGTCTGTGGGTTTAAAAAAGGTATGTTATAAGTGGCTCAATTGATTTAAAAGCTCGAGATATATATTCAAAACTCCCAAGGTCCGAACATTCGAGTAAGCATTATATATTTAAGCGGGGAATGTAATATAATTTGATGTTTTAAAGGTTATATAACAGTGACCATATTTATGTTGGGCGCAAAACAAAAGCTACAGTTTCTTAATAGTTTGAATCAGGAGTATGTATACATGACGATATATATATTGTGCTAAAGTCGAAACATATATGTAATAAGATTGGGTTTACTACAAAAGCCTGAAGATTGGGTTTATTACAAGAGCCTGCAAGAATGAAACAACTAGAGACAGCGGCAGAAATACTAGAGACAGCAGCAGAAATTGAAATTGTAAAGTGAGCTTCAAGCAATTATGCTTAAACTCACGTATGAACAGAGAATGTAGACAGGTAGCCCGAGAACAGAGATGGTAATGCACTCAAGGACAATGAACAGATAAATAAACATAGAGGTGAACCAAGATATATAGAACAGCCACTCAACAATAGTAGAAGAGACAAATCCAGTAAAGCCAAGGTTCAGAAAAGGAGTTGAGTGGTATTGAAATGTGTAACTGAAAATGTAAATATTTTGTTTATATTGTTTGTGATGCAAAGGCAATTATCCTAAGGAAAAGACAAAATCCCACTGTAGCATGGAAATTTGTACATATTGTAGTAATTTTAAAAATGAGTTGGATAAAGGAATAAGAAGACAGAAGCCAAAGAGTCATGACTGTTCACTCCAAATTCTTATGAAATACAAACAGTCATGTGAGGAACTCTATATATAATATCACATTGATATGCACAAGAGAGGTTAGAGAGAGAAAATATAGAGAAGGCAGAGTATAGAAGTGTAAGGCAGAGAAGATTAAGAAAATAAGAGCATAAAGAGAAGCTATAGAACAGAGATGATATCTGAGGTAAATCAGCAAACATTCAATTTGAAAAATTGAGGAAGTTGGAGCTTCCCTATCAAGTTGCAGCTTGATAGCTGTCAGTTGTAGCTGACTGAGGTTGGAGCCTCCTGTAGGTTGGTGCCTGCAGAAAATTGAAGGGAGTTGGTGCTTCCTTGCAAGTTGTAGCTTGCGGAATTGAGGTAGGAGCCTCCTGTAGGTTGGTGCCTGCAGAAAAACAGTGGTGAGAGGGAGTTGGAGCTTGCCTTTGCATCACAACAATAATAAGATGTGGTTTTCTCCCTTTATGGGTTTCCACTTATATCTGGTGTCTTTGTGCATGATGTTTATGTGTTGATCTGATTTATATCATCTGCTTAATACCTGTTGCTCTCATATTAAGTCTGTTGTTATATTATATTAATACTTGCTGCTCACATTCTAAGATTACTCACATATTAAGTTGGATATGAAATGAAGATGTAAATAAGGTTTAATAGAAAGTCTAAAATATCATGAATGTGTTAAACTGATTCACCCCCCCCCCCCCTCTCATTTTAACTAAGGGTTCAGCATAAACACCACATCTCAGTTGTACACAACCTTCCTTGTTTCTACATTCCAAAGCTTGTAGCCCTTTAAACCATCCTTATACCCAATAAAGATGCACCTTTCAGATTTATTATCCAACTTGGTCCTTTTCTCCTTTGGAACATGTACATATGCATGACATCCAAATACCCTTAGATGTGAAAGAGAGGGTTTCTTACCAGTCCATACCTCATGTGGAGTCTTATCCTCCAACGCTGATGAAGGTGATCGGTTAACTAAGTAACATGCAGTCTCCACTGCCTCTGCCCAGAATTCTTGTCCTAACCCGGTACCACTGAGCATGCTTCTTGCCTTTTCCATCAGTGTTCTATTCATTCTTTCTGCAACTCCATTTTGCTGAGGTGTGTATGGAGTAGTCTTATGCCGTGCTATACCACACTTCTTACAGAACTCTTCAAATTCCTTCTTGTAGAACTCCCCACCATTATTTGTCCTCAACGCCTTTATCTTCTTCTCTGTCTGGTTTTCCACCAGAGCCTTAAATTCTTTAAATTTGTCAAAGACTTCAGATTTCTTCCTCAAGAAATGTATCCATGTATTCCTTGAGAAGTCATCTATGAATGAAACATAGTACACAGACTTTCCCAGTGATGGAACTGACACAGGCCCAAACACATCATTGTGCACAAGTTCTAATATCTTGTTTGCCCTCTTAGCACCAGAAGGAAAACTCACCCGATTCTGCTTCCCATATACACAATGTTCACAGAAATCGAAATCCAAAGAACAATTAGACATACCTTCTACCATACCATCTCTATGCAGTATCCGAAGGCCCTTCTCTCCAATATGTCCAAGCCTTTAATGCCATAGCATGGTCTTTTCTCCAGAGACAGCTAGACTTTCCATCCCACTTTCAGGAACCACGGAACTATTACACCCATCAATAACAGTGCTACTTTGTAGCTTGTACAGATTTCCAGTCCAAACTCCCCGCATTAATACCAATGCTCCCCGAACCATCTTGCAAGCATCTTTCTCGAACACTGTTTTTACACCTGCATCATCCATCTTGCTTACAGAAATCAGATTTCTGGCCAATGTAGGAATATGCAGAACACCAGGAAGTGTTCTAATCCTTCCACCTTGCAGCTTCAGCTTGACCTTTCCACGTCCGACGATTCCGGCCTTCCTATCATCCCCTAGGAAGACATCACCACCATCATATTTCTCATACTCGCAGAACCACTCCCTATGGGGAGTGAAGTGAAAGGATGCACCTGAGTCAATCAACCATGACTCATGATCTACATGTGCATTTGAAGAAGAAGCCAAATACACATCCCCACCTTCATCCGAGGTGGTTTTTGCCTCTGCAGAAGGACCTTCATCAGATCCCTTTCCTTTCTCAGGAGCTTTAGATCTGCATTCATTTTTGTAGTGCCCTTCCTTTCCGCATTTCCAGCACACCTTTACAAACTTTCCAGGAGATTTAGATCTCCCTCTAGATTTAGATCTCCCACTCGAAACCTTATTCTTGTTTCTGTTGTGGGACCTTCCTCGTATAGATAAGGCATCTCCATTCTCACCCTCCATATTTCTTCGTCTCATTTCCTCCGACAGCAGGGCTGAGACAATGTCATCAAAATTCAAGGTAGTTGTATTGCTACCTATTGCAATAACCAGACTGTCCCACGAGTCTGGTAGAGAGCACAACAAACTGATGCACTTATCTTCATCTAAGATTTTAATATCAATAGATGACAACTGACTTACCACAGTATTGAAGGCGTTCAGATGCTCTGTCACCGAGTCTCCATCCTTCATCCTCAGGTTATACAACTTTTTCCGCAGGAACAACTTATTCACTAGAGACTTAGATTGGTACAAAGTCCCAAGTTTTTCCCACAAATTCTTTGTCGTAGCTTCCCCAGATACATTCAACAATACTGAATCTGACACACACAACCGTATTGTGCTCTTAGCCTTCCGATCCAGTTTCTTCCAGTCTTCATCTGACATTGCCGTTGGTTTAGTACCTAGATCTACCGTGATCCACTGATCTTTATCCACCAGCAGATCCTCCATCTTGAGCTTCCACAACTCAAAACTCTGACCATTAAATTTCTCGATCTCTATCTTTCCGCCGCTCGCCATCTTCTTTCACCACAAGAATCGATCCCGCAGATCTCCCACTGAACAGGGTCTACCACAGGCCCGAGCAAAAAACCCTCAACAACAAAGGTGTCCCCTTGAAGCCGAAACAGCTCCGATACCAAATGTAGGTTTTAACCCTGAACAGAAATATCTACACACGATTCTTATAACAGAAAATAAAAAATAGCAAGAGCATAAAACATAAAACAGATAAACACAGAGATTTTCCCCTGGATCCCAAATCGGGACGACCAGCTTGATTTTTCATTATATTCCTTTTAGTGTTACAACACATATATATACATGCCGAAGCATACATAAACCCCAATCCATTAACCCTGGATTAGAACATAACCGTAGTTCCCTTGACCGGATCTACAAAAAATACCAAGGGCCGAAAACCATCGAACCCCAAAACCATGTGCAAAACCATGGGCGCGGACTACCCACTGGAAATTAAGGACCAAAAGAATATAACACATACCCAACATATCCAACCAGATTGGATAACCGAAGCAAGGGATGAATGGAAGAAGGACGAAGAAGTGTGGACTCTCATTCAAAATTTGCAGCAAGATCCTAGTACATATGATACATTTAGTTGGAAAAACTTATGGTACAAATATCGCTAATATATTTTCAAGAATTCCCAACTAAAACAAAAGATTCTTTTGGAATTGCACACTTAGGAGGACGTTCGGGATTTTTAAAAACTTACCACAAGGTGAAGAAATAATTTTTTTTGGATGGCCTTAAATCTGATATTCAAAATTTTGTGGTCGAATGTTTGGTTTGCCAACAAAATAAAGTTGAGACAATTAAGACCCCGGGTCTTCTACAACCTATATCCATTCCAAGTCAACATTGGGAGGATATTTCAATGGATTTTATCACAGGTTTGCCTAAGTCCGAAGGAAAGTGTGTCATCATGGTGGTAGTTGATAGACTTACCAAGTATGTACACTTTTGTTCATTATTTCATCCATTTAAAGCAAGTACAGTTGCTACTACATTTATGGAAACAATTCAAAAGCTACATGGAAACCCAAAGGTTATAGTGAGCGACAAAGATCCCATTTTTACTGGAAATTTTTGGACGGATTTATTTTCTTGTTTGGGTACTCAATTAGCTCATAGCTCATCTTATCATCCTCAATCCAATGGTCAAACTGAGATAGTGAATAAATGTTTAGAAGGATATTCCTTCGTTGTTTTGTATCTCGATAAGTAAGCACAATGGGTCAAGTGGTTACCTCGCGTTGAATGGTGGTATAACACTTCCTTCCATACTGCAGCAAAAATGACCCCATTTATGACACTTTATGGACATCATCCACTGTCCATCACATCATTTTAGGAGAAAATTCTAAGGTTCAAGTAGTGGAAGATCACATCGAGCATCAATAAGAAGTTCTCCAACTCTTAAAGGATAACCTAAATTTGGCACAAAATCGAATGAAACAATAGGAAGATCAACATCGCAAAGGGGAGAGAAGTTTTGATGTGGGAGACCTGGGTATTTTTACTACTACAACCATACAAACAAATGTCCCTCAAGCAATCTCGAGAAGGATAATAAATTATCGCCAAAGTAATATGGTCCTTACAAGGTGTTGCAAAAGACGGGTACTATGGCATACAAATTGGAGCTCTCCCCGCTTCTTCACGAGTGCATCTAGTTTTCCATGTTTCATGCTTAAAAAAGGTTATAGGGGACAAACTTCCAGTTCAAACAATATTGCCAGAACTTGATGAGGAAGGAAAAACCATATTGGAACCTGAAGCAGTCACGGAAACAAGAACTCGACAACTACAAAATCGATCAATTTCAGAGTATCTCATCAAATGGAAGAACTTACCCACAGAAGATTCTACATGGGAGGATGAGAATTTTATACAAAAGTACCCAGAGCTACTCAAGCATTGAGGACAACACTTTTTTGAAGGAGAGGAGCATGTTAGGTCCCTATATTACTAGTATAGTCCCTTATTGTTGTTAGTGTAACCCCCTTATTGTTATTATTGTACCCCTATAACCCCCATATTGTTATTATTACATTGTGGCCCCACTAGGACTACATTGTGACCCCATGGAATCCTATATATAGAAAGGAGGTTTTATCATTTGTATCATCCAAGAATTTTTCATGTATGTAATGTATTGGAGGTTGCCCCCTCGAAGTGGTTGATTTCTAAGGCATTGATCTCTCTTTTCTTCTATTTTTGGAGCTGGTTTCTCAACAATTTCCAACAGAAATAATAGCATGTGAAGATGAAACTGAAGAGCAATCAACATTGTTTACCTCAACTATTTATTCATACACAGGTGATGATGGCTTCTTTAAGCCTTCATTGCGCTTCAACTTCTCCAAAGCCTCTTTCGCGGCTCACAACTGAAGCTACAGTCTTTGCTTCTCTTCTTCTCTTATCATAGTAGCCTCCTTAATTCAGCATTCTCATCTTGAAGACTCTGATTGATATCCTCAACTGAATGATGAGAAGATGATGAAGGCAACGAAGAAGATGCATAAGCACAGGAAGATGTGGACGAAGCATCGTTCTTTGATCTTTCTTTCTCCTCTTCCTCTATTCTCTTCTCATAATCATCATACATTATGTCCACCAATTTGGACATCCTGAGCATGGTCTCATACATGTATTTTTCAGCCTCCATTGCTACACGTTCAATCATTGTTCATGCTCGCAATTCACATCAACGAGAAGACCGCTATGATACCATCTTGATCCGATTCCTTTAGTGTCAGATTCATCCAAGACCTTTGACTTATGTGATGTGGTTAGAATTGCATTTAAAAGAGCATAAATGAACATATATGCATGTTGTAAAGAGGAGGGAGAAAGACAACAATCAACAACATAAGAACACGAGACGTTGATAACAGAGTTCACCCAGTGTGGGCTCCGCTGCTCTGGCACCCGACACATCTGTGGAGGGCGAGTTTAAGTATATTTTTTTTGGCAGACTTTACCACATGTAGTCGTTTGGCGCAGTGGTAAGTATAGCAAATGGTTGGAGAGAGGTTGGGGGATCAAATCCCACCCCTCTCAAAATAATCGCATGGCATGTTATTTTGGTTGGAACAATCGGTGATTTTAATACATATTTGGAGTGATGTTGTGATATGGGGCCGCTGCATGGGGGCAGGCTGGCCCACGTGGTCGGCGCGGGTTCGATACCCGCCAGCCTCCCATTTAACATTATCGTTGAAACGGCCAGCCTACTTGGGCTTTGAATTACATGGCGCATATATATATATATATATATATATATATATATATATATATATATATATATATATATATATATATATATATATATATATATATATATATATATATATTGATACAGTGCCATGGGGTTCGATGGGGGTCATGGCCCGCCGACCCCAAAAATATTTTTAATATATATACGACGGACTTTGACCAGGGGTGGTGGGGGTCATGGCCCACCACCCTTATTTTAATATTTTTAAAATTTTCACGAAAATAAGGGCATTGGGAAAATTAAAGAGGCCGCAATTTTTTTCTGTCTCGATGGCTGGATTCTGTGTGTCAGGTCTCAGTCAAATTGTAGGACCATTAATCCAGGGCCACATGCCCACTTTGACCAAAAATTTGACTTGCTCTAACTTCTCCATACGAGCTTAGATTGGAGATTCGTTCGCACCATTGGAATCAGGGTGACGAACACTTCGATATTGTCCTGGTTTGAAATAGTTCTGACCACATTGAACATTGACAATTTATGAGCCCTCTTGGTCTCTTGAGGGTGTCTAGAGCCACCTTTATCACAGAGCTATGGGACAGGCAGGTTTTCAACTGGCTCATCATACCATTGACCACATATTCACCCTCTGTGTTATGATTGAAGAGGCACGACGCTGCTCTTCGAAATCCTATTGTTGTTTCATAGATTTTTGGAAAGATTTTGACTTTGTTTCAAGGGAAGCCTTACTCCAAAGACTCAAAGTTATTGGCATCTCGGCGACCCTATTGACAACTATTACACACCTATATGAGTCTGTCCTTGGTTTTCTTCGCATGGCTCATGGGATGTCTGATTTTATTCAAAGCAATATTGGGGTTAAACATGGTTGTCCACTATCCCTACCCTGTTCAGGATCTATATTGATGAGTTGGAGGCATTTCTACACAAGCATATCCAGGACACCGATGGATGCCTTCTTCACCAGGTTTCGATATCTATTATACTCTTTGTTGATGACGTGGTCCTCCTCTCCTCATTTCCAGAAGGATTACAAAGGAAACTGGATGTCTTAGCTCTATTTTGCGATCTTCGACAGTTGACAATCAACCTGGGTAAAACCAAGGTTATGATCTTCAATGGGGTGAAGAAAACTTTGGAACTTCACTTCATATTCAGAGGGGAGGAGGTTGAGATTACTAGCACGTACACTTACCTGAGGGTGCAATTATG
Source organism: Pinus albicaulis (assembly GCA_034641835.2). Classification (NCBI taxonomy): domain Eukaryota; kingdom Viridiplantae; phylum Streptophyta; class Pinopsida; order Pinales; family Pinaceae; genus Pinus; species Pinus albicaulis. The sequence goes on from CM076584.1 coordinate 13,507,457, forward strand.
AGGTCCCCACTTAAGTTTGCGACCAACGCTTCAACCTTGGATTAACAAAGGATATGGATCCTTAGCCCTTCTCAAGAGACAATGCTTTCAACATCACTTCCAGAACATCTTGTCCAAGATGAGCCTCATGGAAATCTTGGTCCGTCCCAATGTTCTACATGGCTCAGAGATTTGGGGATCATTTTACTTGAGTCAGATTGGGCTTCAGATGAGAGAGTCTAGGCTCTTCTTCTCTGCCGCATCATTAGATGCAAACAAACAATACCTCAGCACATCATCCTTGCAGAGTTTGGAGCTCAGCCCTTTCGACTTGAGACGATCTTCAGTTTGGTCTCATTTTAGCATCGTGTTCAAGGCTTTGCATACTCGATACATAGTAGGGACTGATATCCTTACTTGGCATATTGCTCTTCTAAGACTATTGCTCATTATACTCCCTTGGGCTGGCCTAGATGTTGGTTTAGATGAGTTTCAAATCTCTTAGAATCAGTGGGAATTTAGTTGGATCGTCTCCCTCCTTTTTGATATTCCTTAGATGCTCCTGGTCACCTTTTACCTACTAGACATGAGCTGAACAATATCATCAGGGAGGAAACCTACAGGAAGTTCTTCCATGTCACTTGGGTCAATCCTCCGGGAGGGCTGCGCCCAAAAATGGCCTTCTACGCTGAGCACTTCTTAGAGTTGAGAGATGGGCTCATTGTTCAACCCCAGTACATGTTTCACCATTGAATGCATGCTCTTCGATTTCCTCTAGGCCAATTCAGAGTAGGCTCTCATAGATTTCGGGTAGAGACAGATCACCAGATTGATAGACCAAACAGAATCTTTCAGGTATGCCATTTACAGGATGTGGATACCGAGGTGCACTTCATTTTTGGATGCCCTATCTACTATGAGATCAGAGGAAGGTTCCATTGGTTGTTCAAATATTCTCAAATCCTCGCCGAATTTTTCAGGTATCCCGATCATATATGTTTGGCACTATATATGCAAGAGGCTCTCATGTTTCGAGCGCATATCCTTCAGCCTCCCATCAGACCAGACCCCACACAGAGGATCACGACATTTTTCAGGGTACTAACTTTAGACAGGGGCACCAAGAGACCGATTGATATAACCAGTTTATATCCATGCTTTAGATCAGTGAGGATCCGTGGAAGTTCACCCCACCACATGAGATTTCAGTAACAATTCCATCTCAGATCCGTTCCTGGGAGACAGACCAAGTCATCTAGACCTCAACAGTGCGCGGACTCCCCCAGGCAATGATCTAGCGGACAATCCGCACTTTCCACCGCCCCTTCATCGGGCCAACAGACTTTGTGGAGTTTCTTCAATGTTCATTTAGCCTCGGATGTCAGGAGAGATGGGTTTGATCCTCAGACACATTAGCTCTTGGATCTTCTCCGCTAGAGTATTCGATACATTGTATTTTTATGTCTTGTATTGTACCTTTTATATTCATGCATTGTATCTTTATATGAGGTCGTTTGGTTCTCCCGCGTTGTATGGACATCATTGTACTCAAGAGCCCCTTTGACCTATTTTGTGGTCATTAGTTGGACATAAATATAATTATCTTATCTTATCTTATCTAATTTGATTTTCAATCAAATTTATTTATATTAAATAAATTAAAATCCTAAAACAAGATGGGAAGTAGAAGATATAGCATTATAACAACATCAAATATATAATATAGTCAAATATCAAATGCCTATTATCACATATTGATGTCTGAGCCATATTTTGTCCCTCACATATGTACCAAAGCATGTGTTTCTTTCAATTAAATCCCTTCGCCAATAGCTATAACATTCGCCATAACATTCTGTAACCTGTTGCATAAAGAATATTGTGAAAATTTGGTATTTATGTAAAGGAGTACTTTGGAGTTTGTAAGTCACTAAAACAATTTTAGAAATGAGAACAAGACAACTCAGAAATGAGAACAAGGCAACTGGAGGATATTAAAAAATGTATTGGACAACTCTTCACAAGGCATCACGAAAAGAACCTAATACAAGAGCCAAATGAAGAAGCAACCTATCCCATAAGCTATTTTTAGCCTCGTGTTAAAAATACTTTCTTTCTTCCTTTCTATATTAAACCAATATAAATATAATTTTTTCCGCCTAATTTAATTTTGAACCTTGCAGGTGGGACTGCGCAACATTTAATGATGGACTTGTTAGTTGATGCGCCCACGATTTGCCACAAATATATTAGTGCGCCCACGATACTGTGCTGATATTTGTTGACCCAACGACAAACTGGTGGAGGTCCTTGTGAGCAGAATCAATAATCAGAGCCGACACATGACCTAGAAACTGTACTGAACACTTACTGCTCTTTTCTTCAGTGTGAAACCCTTTTTATTTCAAACCCTTTTGGCGCGTCTAATTTTGGCAACGCTCGCTTGGATGACGTCAGAGTGACATGGCATCCACGTAGATAGCCAGCTCAGCTCTCCGCAGATGGAAGGGACTTTAGCAATGCCACGCTGGCTTCGTGAGCTTGCTTGTCAGGCGGATTCAATCAATCCAGAGGTTGTTTTGCGGACCTGCCCCCGTGGTTTTGAAAATGATGGGTGGAGTTTTATTTAATAATCTATTTTGAAAAAAATAATTTTCATTCATTATACAATAAAACAACAACGTTTATGAATAACAAATAATAAAAGATAAGATTTGTATAGCAAAATATAATTAACTATGTTTAATTATAATGCCACATATTTTTAATGCAAATATATTTTTGGGAAGAATTGAATTCAGTTAAATTTAATATTTTTTATTACAAGATTTTACTTATAAAAAGGTTAATAAACTATTTTTTTTTAATAATGTTGTTGAATAAAAAACTTATAGCATATTGTAATTTATTTAATGAATTGGAATTTGTAAATTTGATAGATACAGTTTTTCTCCTTTTAAATATGATTAAATTTTTTATCATAATTTATTTTATGATATTAAAATTTATAAATAAACGATTATTTAATTTATTATAATTATAATTTTATAATATAATTATAATTTTAAAAAATGTAAATTGTAATTATAATGAATTAAATAATTATTTATTTATAAATTTTAAAATCATAAAATTTATAATAATATTTTTATTTCAATAACACCATAATACAATATAAATATAATTATGTTTTGAGACAGGATGGTGAAATTTTAGAGATGTAGTGTTTTCATTGCAAATACCAAGATTTCAGTTGGCTAAGGAGAAAAATGGAACCTATCAATTTTTTGCTTCCTTGAATTTTGTCTAGCTTTGTCACATTATCTTTGGATTTTGTGAGACTTTATCACATTATCTTTACATAATTTACTATCATGCAGCTCACATGAATTGAAAATGAGAGATAAAAATTTAGGGATTACTGTACTAAAGTGCATGATTAGTGTTTGTAACTAAATTTCATGTAACCCAAACCATAATATTAATCATGGTAATAAAGTTTAAATGTTTGACCTAATTTGTCGTTTATAGTAATAAGGTTTAATGTTTGACCTAATTTGTCATTAAAGTTTTTTTCTCTTCTTTATTTTTTTAATTAAATTTAATTAATGAAAATATGTTCAACTTTATAAGCTTAAGTATATCTTAAAATATCTTCATTTAAATTTAGTTAGTTTTTTGTTTGTTTGTTCATGACTACTACATCTACTAAATATTTGTACGAAGTAGATCCATCCAAAGAGATCATTTCCCAATATCAATGAGGGATAAGTTCTTGCTACCGGTGACTACTACATCCATGAAATATTTGTACTAGGTAGATCTACACAAAGGGATCACTTTGTTCTAGCCCAACCACAGAGTTGGCCCTAAGAGGGTCGAGAGAATTGAACCCGTGACCTCTCAATAGCAAAAACTAGAGAATTGAACTTGTGACCTCTTAATAGCAAAAGCACTTCCACAACTAGACTTCATTTAAATAATTGCTATTGTTAATAAGTCTATCTTTAATTCAAATGATTATTATTATCATTATTTTTAAATGTTATTTTACAAAACTATTTTGAATATAGGTATTTATTTGCAAAAATCAAAATCGATGCTCTCTACTCAAAAATATTGGATAGATTTTTTGACACTTTTCTTTATGCTTTTCAATGAATTCATTTTATGTTAGATAAAAATATAATTTAAATATTAAATAAATAAATATTTTAATACATTTATTTCATTTTTAAATATAAATATAATTTACATTATAATTTAAATTTTAAATATAAACCTTTAGTTAATGATATATTTGATTTTATATTTGATTAGCCAAATTATGTAAGTTTAATTAGTTAATCATTTAATTTCATTTTCAAATAATCACACTTCTAACTCATCTTTAAGTTTAATTAGCTAATCATTTTAAAATAACTACACTTCTAAAACATTTTTGAATTTATCAATTCATTTTAATATAAAAATATAATTGAAACTTTAAAATTTTATTTTTTCAATCAAGTTTCTTTTTATTTCAAATAATTTCATATTTACACATATCATTTAAACCAAATAAACTAAAAGCTATGAGCACAAAGTTCAGATATATAAATAAACCATGACATATTTTTGAAAATGATGGGTGGAGTTTTATTTAATAATCTATTTTGAAAAAAATATTTTTCATTCATTATACAATAAGACAACAACATTTATGAATAACAAATAATAAAAGATAAGATTTGTATGTAGCAAAAGATAATTGAATATGTTTAATGATAATGCCACACATTTTTAATTCAAATTTATTTTTGGGAAGAATTGAATTTAGTTAAATTTAATATTTTTTATTATAAGATTTTATAAAAAAATTTAATTAATTATTTATTTTAATATTGTTGTTGAATAAAAAATTTATAGCTTATTGTAATTTATTTTATGATTTGGAATTTGTGAATGTGATATATACATTTTTTCTCCAACATTATGGTTGATTAAATTTTTTATCATAATTTATTTTATGATATTAAAATTTATAAATAAATGATTATTTAATTCATTATAATTATAATTTTAGTCTTAAGGGTTAGCTTAATTGGTTGAGTTCTCACTATTAAATATTTTGTTGGTTGGGAGTTCCTGGTTGGGAGGTCACATACCTGAAGATAATGACTACTACACCCACTAAATATTTGTATTGGGTAGATCCATCCAAAGGATCACTTCCTACTATCAGTTAGAGATCAATTCCTGCTATGGGTGACTACTACATCCAAGAAATATTTGTACTAGGTAGATCCACACAAAGGGATCACTTTGTTCTAGCCCAACCACATATTTTGACCCTAAGAGTGTCCTGAGAATTAAACCCGTGACCTCTATAGCAAAAACACTTTAACAACAAGACTTCATTTAAGTATTTGTTATGGTTAATAAGTATCTCTTTAATTCAAATGATTATTATTATCATTATTTTTAAAATATTATTTTACAAATTTATTTTGAATATAAGCATTTATTTGCAAAAATCAAAATCAATGCTCTCTATAAATAAAAAATATTGGATAGATTTATTAAAAAAAAAAAAAATCTTTCATTCTTAAAGTGTTCCATGAATTCATTTTATATTAAATAAAAATGTAATTTAAATTTTAAACATATAAATAATTTAATACATTTATTTTATTCTCAAATAAAAATATAATTTAAAATTCAAAGGTTTTTAAATTTTAAAAATAAAACTTTAGTTAAAGATATATTTGAGTTTATATTTAACTACCCAAATTAGCTAAGTTTAATTAGCTAATCATTTAAAATCACTTTCAAAAAACCACACTTCTAGCTCATCTATAAGTTTAATTAGCCAATCATTTAAAATCATTTTCAAATAACCACACTTCTAACTTATCTATAGCTAAAAACTTCTTTAAATTTATCAATTCATTTTAACATAAAAATATAATTGAAATTTAATATAATGAAGTGTTACGTTTTGTGATTAATGATATATTGAAATTTATTCATTTATAATCTATGTACAATATGTGTATCATAATGTGAGTAGTTAATTTAATATTTATTTTATTATATAATGTTTTATTGGGTAATATTGCATTACCTTTAAAAACTAAGATTTATATAGATATGTTAGGATGTATTGCAACTTCATAAATGCGTGGAGACTTATTAGATACCCGCAAATGGAGTTTAGTTTAGATTAATCAAGTTAGATTAGGGAATGAATCCTGAAATTTAGGGGATCTATGAGGGGGAAAACATGGTAACATTGTAAATGCTTCTAGGGGCCATAGGTAGGGTTTTTTTTTTAAGGAAGACAAAAAAAAGGAGAAAATGAATTTTTATTTGGGTTAGGGGACGTGCCTGTTTTTGAGAAGATCTTAATGTTTTTTTTTAATAAAAATTTAAATTTTATGGTATTGACTTTTGTGTTCTATTAGCCATTGTATTTTTAATTTCTTTAGTCTGAGTATACCCTCGTAGGTTGAGATTTTGTGCAGGAGTGTATTCCAATGGGGAGCTTCAAATCTAATCATGCAGCAACTTGAGGAGTCTACATCATTTATCGTTCCAGTGGAAAGCTTCAAGTTTGATCCTATGATAGCCTAAGGAGACTCATCATTTTGGTACCAGAGCACCCAAAACATGGGTCACAGGGGAATTCGTTTGAACTAGGGAAGGAGAGGCAAGAGAAATGTTGGATTATGGAAAAATGAGGGATAGGCATTACTCAGGAGGTTAGCAACGATTGAGGCTATATTTCAGTCGGATGAATTAGAATAAAAACTAGAGAATGTCCCAACCCTTGCTGGAGCAATGAACCACGTGGAAATACCGACACAAGTAATCTCAAAAAATGGAACCAAGGTGAAGGTCGAGGTTTTGGACTTTAAGGGTGACTTGGACCTTGAGCTATTAATAGAATGGTTGCACGAATTAGATAGGTATTTTGATATGTAGAACATAGATGAAGAGGACCCTGTGAGGGTGAAATTCAGAATGAGAAGGATAAAATCACACTCTGCCTTATGGTGGATCCAAGACGTCAAATGATTTGAAGGCTTTGACCCTCAGATTACTTTCAGACTATGTTCAAAATATTTCAAAACTTGAGACAGAAGGAGTTGTCCATTAAGGAGTACATTGAGTTGTTTATGAAGCTACATATAAGAGAAAACCTCCAAGAATACATTGAACAATCCACCGCTAGATATGTCAATACATTGCAGTTCCAACCCTAAGAAAAACTGGATTTAGTTAATATGTGCTCAGTGGAAGAAGCATATCAATATGCTTTGAAAGATGAAGAGAAATTGTCTCGAGGTAAGGGTACGACAATGGGCATAAAAAATATAAGCATGCCTTGTGAGGGATTCTCTTCAAAACTTGCCAAAAATGAAGGACTTGTAGATGATTGGGAAGAAAAAAAAACTAAGGGAAAATGGATTTTTAGAGGTAGAGGAAGAGGACAGGGCTCAGGCTATCAAAGACCCTTAAGGTGATTTATATGTGGTGAAGAACACAAACAAATAGATTTTCCCCACAATCCCAAAAGAGCATTGGTTGTATAAGAGGAGGTTGCAGTTTCAAGAATTTGAAGTAGAAGAGGGGGAGACCTTAATGTTGCAAAGGATTATGATGCCATGAAACAAGGAAAACCCAAAAGCTGACTGGAGGAAGATGAATGTTTTCTACACTAAATGCAAGTGCTAGTAGAAATTATGCAAGGTAATAATCGATGGGGTATCTACTGATAATATGGTAAGTACTTAAATGGTAAAAAATTTATAGCTTACTTGCGTTCCTAAGTCCAACCCCTACAAAATTTCCTAGTTGAAAAGGGACCATAGTGCGCTTGTCGATAAATCTTGTTTGGTTGCTTTTAAAATAGGTCCTTACGAAGACAAGGTATCATGTTACATAGTCCTAATAGATGCATGTCATTTTCTATTGGGAATACTCTGGCAATATGATCGTAAAGTAATTCATTATGGCCTAGAAAACACCTATGAGGTTCAACATGATGGGGAAAATCATCTTTTAAAGTCATGGAAAGGAGAAGATGCATATGAAATGACCACATTATCACTTGTGACAAGGGGTTATAAGAAATTTTGTAAGAAAACTAAAGGGGGAATATGTTACCTATTTTGTTTGGAAGAGGAAAGGACGCTTGAAGGGTGAATGCTCCCACAAGGGCTTCAAGAACTATTGACAAAATATGCATACATCAATCCAGTAGAACTGCTTGTAGGGTTACCACCTTCAAGAGGAATTACACACCCTATTGATTTGGTACCCGGATCAAGAATCCTTAATCAAGCTGCCTTCAGGTTATCTCCTCAAGAGGATGAAGAAATCATAAGACAAATTTTTTAGATTTTTTAGCAAAAAGATTCATTAGAGAAAGCATGAGTCCTTGTGCCACTCCTGCTTTGCTATCAACTAAGAAAGGGAACAAATGGAGGTTGTGCGTTGACTCTAGGGCTATCAACGAAATCACCGTAAAATACAAATATCGACTACCTCATATGGATAGCATCTTGGATTGCTTAACTGGTGCGAAAATATTCTCTAAGGTGGACTTAAGATAGAAGGAGTTGTCCATTAAGGATTACACTGAGTTGTTTATGAAGCTACATATAAGAGAAAACCTCCAAGAATACATTGAACAATCCACTTCTAGATATGTCAATGCATTACAGTTCCAACCCTAAGACAAACTGGATTTAGTTAAGATGTGCTCAGTGGAAAAAGATTATCAATATGCTTTGAAAGATGAAGAGAAATTGTCTCGAGGTAAGGGTAAGACAATGGGCATAAAAAATATAAGCATGCCTTGTGAGGGATTCTCTTCAAAACTTGCCAAGAATGAAGGACTCGTAGATGATTGGGAAGAAAAAAAAACTAAGGGAAGATGGAGTTTTAGAGGTAGAGGAAGAGGACAGGGCTCAGGCTATCAAAGACCCTTAAGGTGATTTATATGCGGTGAAGAAAACAAACAAATATAATTTCCCCACAATCCCAAAAGAGCATTGGTTATATAAGAGGAGGTTGCAGTTTCAAGAATTTGAAGTAGAAGAGGGGGAGACCTTAATGTTGCAAAGGATTATGATGCCATGAAACAAGGAAAACCCAAAAGCTAACTGGAGGAGGATGAATGTTTTCCACACTAAATGCAAGTGCTAGGAGAAAGTATGCAAGGTAATAATCGATGGGGTATCTACTGATAATATGGTAAGTACTTAAATGGTAAAAAAATTATAGCTTACTTGCGTTCCTAAGTCCAACCCCTACAAAATTTCCTAGTTGAAAAGGGACCATAGTGCGCTTGTCGATAAATCTTGTTTGGTTGCTTTTAAAATAGGTCCTTACGAAGACAAGGTATCATTTTACATAGTCCTAATAGATGCATGTCATTTTCTATTGGAAATACTCTGGCAATATGATCGTAAAGTAATTCATTATGGCCTAGAAAACACCTATGAGGTTCAACATGATGGGGAAAATCATCTTTTAAAGTCATGGAAAGGAGAAGATGCATATGAAATGACAACATTGTCACTTGTGACAAGGGGTTATAAGAAATTTTGTAAGAAAACTAAAGGGGGAATATGTTAGCTATTTTGTTTGGAAGAGGAAAGGACGCTTGAAGGGTGAATGCTCCCACAAGGGCTTCAAGAACTATTGACAAAATATTCATACATCACTCCAGTAGAATTGCTTGTAAGGTTACCACCTTCAAGAGGAATTACACACCATATTGATTTGGTACTCGGATCAAGAATCCTTAATCAAGCTGCCTTCATGTTATCTCCTCAAGAGGATGAAGAAATCATAAGACAAATTTTTAGTTTTTTTAGCAAAAAGATTCATTAGAGAAAGCATGAGTCCTTGTGCCACTCCTGCTTTGCTATCAACTAAGAAAGGGAACAAATGGAGGTTGTGCATTGACTCTAGGGCTATCAACAAAATCATCGTAAAATACAAATATCCACTGCCTCGTATGGATAGCATCTTGGATTGCTTAACTGGTGCGAAAATATTCACTAAGGTGGACTTAAGAAGTAGTCACCACTAGATCCAGATGAGATAATGCGATGAATGGACAACAACATTCAAAAATCAAGATGGATTGAATGAATGGCTAGTTATGTCATTCAAATTATCTAATTCTCTTGCCACTTTTATGTGAACTATGAGCATGGTATTTAGGCCCTAGATCAGAAAAATTGGCATTATTTATTTTGATGACATTTATTTTTTAGAAAAAAACCTAAAAGAACATTTGAATCATTTAAAGATAGTTCTTGATACTCTTAGCACAAAAATATTGTTTTTGAATCTTGAGAAGAGTGAATTTTGTATGGTCAAATTAGTTTTCCTTGGGAATTTAATTTTTGCAACTGTAGTGAGTATGGACCCAAAAAAGGTTAGAGCCATATTAGAATGGCCTACCCCTCAAAGCATTACAAATGTGAGGAGTTTTCATGGGTTGGTAAACTTTTACAAGAAATTTATCATAAATTTCAGTGGGATAAGTGTTTCCTTAACCAATTGTACAAGGAGAAAGTCATTTTCATGGACTAATATAGCTGAGAGGAGTTTTAAACATCTCAAAAGAAAAGTGTCTGAGGCTCCCATTATATCTCTACCATATTTTGATAAGGTATTTATCGTTGAATGCGATGCTTCAACCGTTGCAATTGGAGGGGTCCTAAGCTAAGAAGGTGGGCTATTTTCCTTTTTCAATGAGAAATTAAAAGATGCAAAAACAAGGTACAACACATATGATAAAGAGTTATATGTAATTGTTCAAATGTTGAAACAGTGGAGACACCACCTTCTACATCAATAATTTATCCTATTAAATGACAATCAAGTGCCGAAATATATAAATTCTCAAGCCAAGTTGTCCCATAAGCATGCTAAATGGGTCACATTTTTGTAGAGTTATACATCTGTAGTACAACATATTAGTGGGAAAATTAATGTTGTAACAAATGTTTTAAGTAGGAAACATCACCTACTTGTCACTATGGCCAATGAGGTGGTGGGATTTGGTCAAATAAAGGGAGAATATGCTGTAGAACCCTTTTTAGCCAAATAATTGAAGCTCTCAACAATCCAATAAATGTAGTTAGAAGTCCTTCTGGAGATTATTTATTAGCTATGGATTTTTGTTTAGAGGAAGTTGAATTTTCATTCCTTGGGGATCTTAAAAGGAAAAACTTATTAGAGAAATGCATTCAAGTGGATTTTTGGTAATTTTGGTAGGGACAAACTTACATCCTGATAAGTGATAATTTTTTTGCCTAAGTTGAGGAAGAATTTCAATACATTATTTTCTTCATGCACAATTTTCCAAATTGCAAAGGGTGGATAGGAAAACATGATATTGCATAAACCCATTCCAATAAAGAAAGGGCCATGGATAAACATCTCCATGGATTTTGTTTGGGGTTGCCTCAAACTCAAAGAGAAAACAAATCTATTCTCATGGTGGCAGAAAACTTCTCCAAAATGGCCCACTTCAATCTGTGTAAGAAAACAAATGATGCAAGAAAGGTGGTTGAATTATTCTTCATGGACATAGTGCGCCTACATGGACTTCCCAAGTCCATCACTATTGACTAATATTCTAAATTTTTAGGCCATTTTTGGAGGACGTTGTGGCAGAAGCTTGAAAATAGATTACAATATAGTTCAACCTATCATCCTTAGACTAAGGGATAAATGAAAGGAGTGATGGTAAACTTGGGGAATCTGCTTCAAAGATTGGTGGGAAAAAATCCAAGGCAATGGGACTTAGTTTTGACACATGATAGATTTGATTTTAATTCCAACATTAATAGCTCTACAAGTAAGTTTGAGTTTCAGGTTATTTATGGAGACAAACCACATGGAAAAGTAGATATAATTGACCTTCCCAAGGGAGAAGGCATTAGCAAAAAAATTGAAGATTTTGTAAAGTATATGTATGATATTCAAGAGGAGGTCAGATGCAAATTACAAAACAAAAATGAGGTATATTAGATAAAAGTAGATTTGCATCGGAGAGCAAAGGTGTACCAAGAAGGTGAACAAGTCATGGTTTACCTACGAAAGGAGAGGTTACCTAAAGGAACATACCATAAATTGAAACCAAAGAAGATCGGTCCATGCAAAATGCCCATCTAATTGACTTGCCCGGAGAGTTTGACATTAGTCCTATATTTAATGTTGCAAATATATATTCCTATCATGCAAGGGTCAAAGAAACCACTGAGGAAGTAGTGCTTGAAGAATGGAATATGAAACTACAACAAAAAAGGAAGCAATGTTTTGAGAATGTGATAGACACCAAATTTACTACCACAAGATTACAAATATATAAGTTGTATCTCATAAAACGATAAGGGTTTTTGATTAGGTGCTTAGTGTTAAGCTCAAAAATGGAAGTGCTTGGAATCGTTTGAACTTGGACGACCACAAAGTGTTCATCTCCAAGAATCCGACACAATTCGTTTCATCGAAAATTGAATTTGTATGAGAAAGATAGAGCGTTGTTTGTTTTCCTAAACACCTAAATTTTTTGTAGAAATGACAGAGTGATGACATGGCAGCCTAGTCATCAAAAAAAAAAAATATTGGAATATTCCTTCAATTTTCCCAATGACACTATGACAAGTGCCACTTCGTGGTTGGTTGTTGAGTAGGGTGACATGTTGCATTTTCATTGGTTGTGGGATGAGCCAATGGGAAGAGGACACATGGTGCAACAAGGGGTCGCCATTGCACCACGTGCCCCCTCCCAAAGGCCGAAATTTGGCTATTTATGGTCGAAATCCAATTTAAATGGTTGTGTAAAACTTTTATATGGTGGACGGGCATAGGTTGGGCTCGACCCCATGACCTCCCCCATGTTAACGCAATGTCTTACCACCTCTCCTACGCAATGTGACTTAACATATGTTGTTATTTGCATACATTTGAAGTTTGAAATGGAAAACATTGGAGGTAAAAAGGTCTAGCCCTCGGTCCATAGGACCACCTCCCGTGACCACGACAGGGATAAATTTAATGCGGGAGATTAAAAACTTAAATGTGGGTTTTAATTTAACCCTTAATCACATTTTAGCACTAATCACATTTGTTAGTGGGGATTTGTAAACGTGCTTAATTAACGCCTAACTCGCAGTTAACCCACGCTTATCACTAGTTAACAACACTTATCTCATAATTAAAACGGTGTTATCTTGGCGGCGGAGTTGGCAGAGTCCCCCAAATTCGACGCTAACTCCAAAATTAGTGGGGTTAAATGGAGTTCTCTCTAATTTTGGAGGATATTTCCTAGGCCGAATTGATTGAGCCATAAGACCAAATTAGGCTTAGGAAGAGTCTATCCTAACAAATTTGGACATTCTGAGCATGTTGGAGCAAGTTCAGGAGAAGTCGAGGATTGTAAACAACACATTTTTCCATTTTGAGCTAATACAGATGCCCAAGCCATGGAAGCTAGACCAAGGACATGTAGCCCAGGAGGGGTGAACTCCTTCATAAAAATAATGTGTTAATGGATCATTTGATGGTTTTCAGTACATTTTATTGTTGTTGTGTACTATTTCGTTTAATTTTAAAAATGCTCATGAATTTAACATAAAACTTGACACAATTACATGTTTAACACTCACAAACACCACGAGGAAACCTATGCACATGAAGCAAATGATCAACAAATTTTAATAATTCTTAAGATGAAATTAGCACAACAAAACTAACATTCAGATTCAGATTAAGGTGGTATCAGAGCAAAGGTTATTTATTTGATATTTTCTTGAGTTTTGTACAAGTAGGGTTTTAATGGTTGCAAATTTATGATGCTTACAAGGTTAAATTTGTAGAGAGGAGAAGGGAAATTGTTGGTTGCTAGTCTTGAGGTTAGGACCAGAAGAAGGAGAGCCACAAGGCCACCATATCCACCCAAAGTTTCACTCCCAGCTACACTTGAAGCACCTCGATTTCTATCTCTAGCTGAGATTGAGGAGGCACAAGTTGTGCTAGAAATTGAGCTTGAATCCATAGCCATCATGTCAGGTGCATGAGAGACTGGAGATATTTCAGAAGAGGAAGCATAAAAGAAGGCTTTCTATGAACTAAATGAAAGGGTTAGGATCCTCTTTGAAGGGAGGAGCACCAAGATGGTTGGAGAGAATTCTAAGTCTCCACATAGAGAGCAAAAATTAGAAGAAAAAAAGGATGAAGAGATAGATTCAAAAGGAAGTGGAGGAAAGCCTCCTCCATCTCCACCATCTTCATCATCATCCTCATCATCACCATCAGCATCATCTTCCATTTCCACAACACAAACCACCCATCTTCCCTTACTTAAACTTGATGTCAAATTTTAGCTTCCAATGTATAATGGTGAAGTGAATGCAGAGAAGCTGGATAATTGGATTCGTCAATTGGAGGTTTAATGCAGAATTCAAAACCTTCAATAAGATGACATAAAGATTCAATTGTATTCCTTGAGGATTGAGGGATCATCACTTGTATGGGGGGAAGCGAGGGCTCAAGAAGATATTAAAAACTACGGTAAGATCTCAATGTCTTGGTCAAATTTTATTGCTGCCATTAAAAGGAAATTCTATCCTCCATATTACATGCAAAAAGCCATTATAAACTGGTAGAATTTTAGACAATTGAAAGGGAAAAGTGTGCAATATTATACTCATGAATTTAAGAGAAGAGCTCTTATTTTGGGTGTCAATTCGTATTCTCAAGAAACTTTGTTAAAGTATATTGGGGGTTTTCCCAACTACCTTAGAAATACTATTCTCTTGTTCAATCCCAAAAACTTAGATGAGGTTTGCGTTCAAGCCACACATATAGAAGCAAGAGGTAAATATAGTGCAAATGAGAAAAGTTATAGTTTATTTGAGTATGAGGGTAAAGGAAAGGGCAAGTTTAATGGAAGAGGAAGGAGAAATATCTCTATCAAAAAAGAGAAAGAGAAACTCACATGTAAATATTGTTCGAAGAATGGCCATGATGAAGACCATTGTTGGCAACTTCATCCAGAGTTGAATCCAAACAAACTTAAAGCCAAAGATAAGGGGAAAATTGTTGCAATCATTGAACATGACTTAGGTTCAGATTCAGGAGATGAAACCAATATTACAGCAATGGGTTTGAAAGGTAGGTCAAGACTACCTACAACACAAGTAGGATTGGCACAAAGATATTAAGTCTTGGTTAAATGATTGAGTAATTGAGAAAGAGATCACTATGAGTAATGTCAACAATGTAAGAGCCTTGGTGAAAATTCCATGTAATAAAAATTAAAAATAATTTATTAAAAATAATAACCACGGTTGATGGGACACTTATTCCAAGCTTATTGTTGGGAAAAAACATTCTAATGAATCTTGATTTGGTTTATTATGGCTAAAAATATTGACAAAAATAAAGAAAAAAACAACTATCACTATAGCACTATAGATTAGGAGATGAAACCAAGATTACAGTAAAACATAGGTCAGAAGATGAAACCAAGATTACAACAATCGGTTTGGATCACTATAGCCCCTATGTGACCTATGTTGGCCCCCAACACCTAGCCACAGGGAGCAACCAAAATTTTGAACACAAAACGTTATACTCACATTTACATGAACTTGTCAAATAAATTCTTAAAAAACTCTTCATTAATTTATTTAAATTTTCTTTTGTTTCTAAAATATTAATTTTTAATGCTTTTCCTTTTTTAAATATTTTAATATTTTTATTTTTCATAATTTAAAATTAAATTTTATTGGAAATTTCAAAAATAAAAATTGATTTTGCTCCAGATAGATCTCAATTGTACTTCATTAACTCGTAAATATGATTTATATTTAGATATTCTCAAAAGCCCATTGGTTGGAACGTTGTATGCCTACACGTTTAAAAGTAAAATTTGTTTTGATACTATTGACCTCATTTCTAGGTCATTAACTTAGTTGAAATTCTTTCCAATGGGATATTCACAAATGACCATTGGTTCGAATCTACAAGTAAGTGTTTAGGAATTTGAAATGCATTGGATAGGTTAGGAATGTGAAATGCATGGGATATGTTTGAATTCATATGTTTAGTTAGTGGGTTACTTTACAATGGAGTTATATGGTTTACGGTGGAGTTATGTGGTTGTTTTATAATGAGTAATGGTTGTTTAGGGTTTATAGTGTTTATATTTTAGATGGTTTTTTTTTTTTTTCAGAAGAAAAAAAACGCTGTATATATTAAAAGAAATATATGACAGTACATGATCAACAATACTTTCTCAAGCTGTTTAATTAAAAACAGCGAGAAAACCCCATATACCATATACATCCAGAATACACTTCTGAAAAGAAGTTATTCGACGTTCATGGCCACCATCATAACGGGTAGAATAAACCATACCCACGAGATCATCCATGTATCATAGAGAAGAGCATACATAGAAAATACAGCAGCATCATATTCATAATAAAGAGGGAATAAGGAAAACTGATAAGAAAGAAATACAAAGCAAAAGGAGTGTCCATAGTGTCTTCCATGTATATTTTAGATGGTTTAGTGAACTATTTATTTTCATTTTTATCTAGTTTTAATTTTCACAAATGAAAAGGTTTGTTTCGGTGTGTTTTAGTCATTAATAAGGCACATAAATTTGGTTTGTATGTTGTTATCGCTTTTAGATTACAGTGACAACCAATAGGTTTGATCCTAGGTCTAAACTAAATCAGTTTAACGAGTTACCAATTTTCATGATTAAAAAAAATGATAGGTAATGCCATGTTTAGGTGTAGATTGATATCGCAACACCCTCCTAGAGGCACGTTGGTCTTTTTTAAACCTAGGGTTGGGAATTTTTAGTTGTGATTATGGCTCCAAAGTCACGTGAAAATATTGAACATATTAGGAATCTAGGATTGTCCTCCAATGACAAGATGATTGCTAAAATTTTAAATGTTTAGTTGATAATAAGCAACATTTTAAAATGTCTTGGATTAACGCTCCCCTAGAACCATTTTAGCCTTTGTCAAAATTAGTGTTAGGAATTTCTTATATTTTTTTCCATTGAAAAAATCATTGTAATTTCATTATATCAAAATGAGATTAGATTATACAAATTTTGTAAACAACATTTCAAGGAGACTTTCACTAGAAAATAATCTAATAGATAGGCTCATGTCTTCAACAAGAAAACAATAAGTCAACATGATACTAATTTTCTAAAAAAATTACTCTGGCAGGGCTTGCCACATATAAGTATACATCTAAAATAGAAATCACCAACAACAAAATGACATAAAGGTATCATTCCATAGTAGCACTTCATGAACATATTTTTAAGTAACATCATAATCTTCTAAAATATGATAATAACAAAACATGAAAATAGATAGGTTACTTCAAAACATGGATCATGTTGAATCTCCAACATGTGTCCATATCTCATTGTTGAAAAAATCCATCAAACAAGAGTTAAGAGTAACCCATATTTTGACTATTAATTAGTAGTTTTATTCCTCTCTCTATAAATATGTTGGGAAGACACAACAATACAAGTTGATTTTATAGAAGGAATCTCCTCAGAACTAACCATGAAAGGAATTCCATCAAGCTCACACCATTTACGTAGTCTATGACCAATAGAGTGTCTCCAATCACTTTAATTGAGTAACCTCACTTTTAATTGTTAAGATCCATGTTAGTTTTAAGAAGATTGAGTATTGGAGATGGAAGATTTGTAGCCTTTTAATTACATTTTTATTTAAATATATAGGAGTTTTGCAATTTAACATTATAAAGTATCTTTTTTTAAGGTTATTAATATATTAAAAAACCATTCATTTATGTCCTATCTCTCATGGTCATTATTCATCGATAACTAATCTCTTATGATATTGAGTAGTTTACTTAGTACTCATTATATAAGGTAATGCTCGTAAGGGCGAAGACGTGGGATGAAACAAGTAGAATGAATTATTTAGTATTAAGTGTCACTTTCAAAGTTTGCATTTGGTATTAGGATTTACTAGATAATAATTTATTCTTTATTTTAGATATATGTCTTTCCTCCTTCAAGATTACCTACTCAAACCAAAAAGCGCAGAGTATATATCTTCATAAACTAAGTAGTAAACTCATCACTTAAAGATCTCTTTGTATATCAAAAAATGAGGTTACACATGTCAAATTTAAATCTAACTAAACTATGACTTTAATTGATATTTGCAAAAGTTTTAAATTGATTAATATAAAATTATATTTTTATTTAGTCATTAAAAAAGATAAATTTCAATTCCATATTAATATGACAAATATATATGTATATGTATATGTATATATATATGTATATGTATATGTATATGTATATGTATATATATATACATATACATATACATATACATATAATTTTATTAAACTATTTTTAATAATATATTTAATTTGTTATATTTTTAAGTCTTTAATAAAAAAATATTACAATTAATTTTAATTTGATTTTTAATATAATTCGATACAAACTTTTTAAAATTGGAAAAAAAGGTTAAAAATTCAACCCAATCCTTCCCTTAGTCTATGGTTTGCTTAACCATTGAACTATATATTTGCTTTATGATATGCAACACCATGATGTAAATTGGAATTGAACACTGCCCCATGACTGTTAAGCTAGCCAATTCCAACACTTCCTCAAAAAGTGTTAAGCCAACCCAATACCCCATGGGTATGGATTGAGCATTGTAAACATGGTAATTTAATAACACTTTTATTTTCTTATGTTACTGTGTGACATATAAGATAGGCGCAATGGTATTATTTTGAACCATACATAATTTATTTATTTATTTATTATTATTATATTTTTTTTTGGCATATTTTTAAGCTCCTTCAAAGTTAACTTAAGTTTAATTTCGACAATATGGCTTATATCGACGATGCTCTGCTATGTCATTGCATTAGGGATACAAAGCCCGAAGCGAGCGACGCAACACAAAGCAACTGTGTACGAGAGGTTGAGAACTCTGTACAATAGGTCAAGTCTCATACGGCTCGGTCAGGTTGTTTTTTCCAAGACCAAAAACCCCACTCCTAAACATGACCTCTTGTTGCAGCAATAAAAATGCTTGAATTCCTCACTAAAGATGCTTCATATGGTTGTTTGTTTATAACAACCTCGCAGGGATCACAATATGATGAGTGTCGAGATGGAGAAAGCAACGATCAACAATGCATGGGGTTGCAGGGTGCAAGAGTTTTGACCCACAAAATATCATCCAATATTCTTCGTAGGGACTACGGGCCCTATAAGCCCCAGTCAGGGCAACCCTATTATAACAACTGCAACAACAATGTGAATGATAACAATAACTTCATGGTAGTTGTTGTTGTTAGCTCATACATGTGGGCAATGATCAAATTTGAAGGGTTGGTTTTAATTTCAATTAATTATAAGGGTATATATTCATGCAACCCTTCCATAATGAAAAGCTTAAAAAAATACATTTCAATTGACAAAAGTATATTATCTCTAATTTCATTTTCAATCAAATTTATTTATATTAAATAAATTAAAATCCTAAAACAAGATAGGAAGTAGAAGATATAACATTATAACAACATCAAATATATAATATAGTGAAATATAAAAATGCACATTCACATAATAACAAACTTTATAAATTGTATTAATTATTTTCAAAATGAAATAATATATTTCATCCCAAAAACAAAGGATTACTTGAGTGTTTTTCCTATCATGTCCCATGTATCACAAATTATACAAATATAACAACTCAAATTATATTGAACTCTATGTATATAATATCCAAATAGCAGAAATAGAAGACTCTTAACATTGGACTTCTACATTTTGCTATTTTTATTTTTTCCTTAATATATTATCTCTAACGAGTGGAAATATAAGGCTCCCATTTATCATAATCCTACATTTCTCTATTTAATAAAATTGCAATTTTTAGCAGCCCCGTGGATCTATAATTTAGAGTAACAAGAAAATATCTACAGAAAATGTAGGAATAGAATAAAACTTAGTCAGACTGTAAACGAATTTGTCTCAATATTTTCTAGGTAGATGGAAGGTGAAATACAAACCAATGCCAATAGGGTACTTGTTCATCATTACGTTTATGGAGTGTTATGTCGTCCACCAAGGTTTCAATTTGTATGTCGTAGGCCCCATTTGAATGTCATGAGTTTTAAAGGGAAATCACAGTGTGTCGATTTTGATTTGCTTTTAAGGTGGACCATGACCCACCGCTGAGGTTGAGGTCTATTGTGTTAGGCCATCCACAATGGTTCCATTCTAGCTATGATCTACCCCAACATATGGAATAGGTTTCAATGGAAAGATAGTTGGTGCAAGTCATTTGCTAATTTTGATTTCACTGGTGAAGTCGACAGAGTGAAATAAGAGTGAACCGCCTACCAGGGTTCCATTAGCGGCATCGTTTGTCCTACTAGGATGACATGAGTTTCAAAGGCATGTGACCAAGTGCCAGTATGAGGTTGTAGTTTCTTATAGTTTATTTTAACCAAAAAATGAAATATATATGAATCAATAAACGAGGTGAGAGATAAGAGTCGACAAAGCACCAACCATGATTTGGAATTCCTATCATGAATAAAATTGCAATTGGAAATTGGTTGACGAGTATTTCACTGAATTCGTAGGACCTATGGATTGCATTGAGGCTCACTGTTAAATGCGAAAATGAACCTTGGGTCAAGCTCTGCCCAAATGTTCAAGTGAATATGAGGACCCGCTTTTGAATCTTCGACTTATTTTTTCCTAATAGACACCCACCCGATGTGGAACATGACCAGTCTCTCATGGGCTCCCTATAGGTATAAAGGAAACGAGAATTTACCAACATATATCCCAACATTTCCCAAGTTAATACCACAATTTGAACCTTAGCGGCTCGTGTAAACCATAATCTCCAGTTGCGGATTCGAAATCCCAAAGAAAGAATTCTTGGAAAGCTTCACCAGCGCAGAATGCTCGAGATGAAAGCTCACCACCAAATTCCAAACATTAGGGGAAGCAGTATCGACATAAATGAGAGGAACCTCTGCTATTTGGACTAGGAATTTATCAAATTTAATCCCATAAAAAAAGGAAATACTGAAGAATGAACGTCTGCTTTGGTGGGTTTGGAGGTCACAAGGATTCTCAGCGCAAAACCTCCCACTAAAACCTTCACGAATGGGCACAAATCCATTAGTAACAAAGAATGATAATCTCACAATATCATCAGATCGAATCAAGTTGAACAAACATGGTCTCAAGGTTTCATGGAGTTGACTCTCGTAGAGATCTGTGATTATCTTTCCCCACATATATACATGTCGGAATAGTTTTCCAGGCTGACCCATCTGAGTGACCAAAGATTTGGTTCTCACACATGCCAGAGTAAATAGACCATCTGAGCAGTAAATTTGTACGCAAACACCTCAAAATGTGAATGCAAACTCATATTTCCTATAAATTGTGCCCATTGGGCCATCACCTCATCACCTCACAAATTAATATATTGTCATCCTCCCTCCTCCACCCATTAAATTTTAGTTATCACATATTGATTGTTTGAACTATATTTTGTCCCTCACATATGTACTAAAGCATGTGCCAGTGCCACTGATTCATTCAATTAAATCCCTTTGCCAATCGCCATAATATTCTATAACCCATCGTATAAAGAATATTGTGAAGTTTTGGTAGTTATGTAAAGAAGTACTTTAGAGTCTATATGTTGCTAAAACAATTTTAGAAATGAGAATAAGGCAACTCGAGGTTATTCGAAAATTTATTCGACAACTCTTCACAAGGCATCACAAAAAGGGTGGAATACAAGAACAAAATGGAGAAGCAATTTGTCCCATAGGCTATTTTTAGCCTCGTGGACTGTAAAAATAATGTCTTTCTTTCTTTCTATATTAAACAAATATAAATATAAATTAACATTTTTTTACGCCTAATTTTCACTTCGCACTTGTAGTAAGTGCTACGTGCTAGACCCTTATTGACTTGTTGTGACGTGTTTAATTTTGGACCTTGCAAGTGGGACTGCACAACATTTAATGATTGTTCGAGGAGATAACCAAGCAGATCCTCCACTTATTAGTTGACTCTTAGTCTTATTTTTGGAGTTAAATGAATGAATGAATGAATGAATGATATTTTAACGTCCACGAGACTAAAACTAGTCTATGGGACCACCGACTTCCTTGTTTTTTTTTCCTTTTATAATTCAATCATTTTCTTACTCAAATTGTTGATGAGCTGACCCAACCTTCTAACAGTTCCCTCACTGAAAAGACAATGCCACAAAATTGATGCTAACATATTGCGGTAATTGTCCCTGATGTCTCTGAAAGCGTCACATTCCAAAATGAAATGTTTTTCTGATTCCACTACCCCAGAAGTGCAAAAAGTACATACCCTTTCTTCCCAAGCTTCTTTAGGTCTCTTCCACCATCCCATTTCACACCAAAGTTGATGCAAGTTAGTTATTAATTGAGCAATAAAAACCTTTTCTCTCCACGAAATGCTAGCTCCAATGTATACTTTTTGTTGGAGATCACAAGTGGGGTTGAATTCCTGAACATAATACTTCTTCTTTCTACCCAAATTTTTTCCCCATATACCCTTACAGAACTTCTCCAACACAAAATTATTTAACTCCTTGCTATTTGTGGGACATGCATTAAGGTAAATATTCCATTTTTGCATCCATTTGTTGTTTTGTCTCATCCATGATTTCTTTCTTTCACTCATACCTTTATTGAAGATAACTTTCGGCCATCTACCTCCTCCCATTTGCTCAATTATTTTTAGATACCTTATAAGACCCACCATGGAAATTGCTTCGATGGGAGCTGCCACTGTTTCACTCAACAATATCTCATAGAAAACCAAACTTTTTATTTTGAACTTGCTCATGATCAAGCGTTTTTGAATTTTTTCAATTTGTTTCCATTTTGAAACAGGGATGCTGCTAGCCCACAATTCACACCCATATAATAGCACTGGACAAACTAGGAGTCCAAAAAGTACTTTGATAGTGTTCCAATCCCATAACTCTGCCTCTCTACATCTATTTTGAAGTGCAATAATGCTTTCTACCCTCCTAAAATTATTTTCTTTCTGCAATCCTCCCAATTAAGATTGTTGTTGAAATCGATCCCGAGGTACTTGTATTCATTTACTTCTTCAAGAATGTTGCCTTCAAAGAAGAACATATGCTTACTTTGCTTCCTTTTATTAGAGAAAATCATTATTTTGGTCTTACTGGTATTGAATTGCATCCCCACTGCTTTACAAAATGCTCAAGGGCATATAGGTGCATCTGCAATCCATGGGCCGATTTAGCAACCAACACAAGATCATCGGCATATAGAAGAAGATTTATCACAAACTCCCCTAATCTAACACCATCCCCACCTTGAAAATTTCACCACTCTTCTATTTTGTCAATATATAAACCAAAAAGTGTAGGGCATAAAGGGTAACCTTGCTTGACTCTGATGTCACTTCTAAAACTTTCTGAAATTCCTGTTGAAGTTCTAATTTTGACTTTCACCTCTTCATAAAGCCTATGGACAACAGCGCTATATTGTAAAGGAATTTCAAGTTCTTCCATTCTACGCCAAAATTGTCTCTAGGGACCATGTCAAATGCCTTTTTTAAGTCAACAAAGCAGCAAAATACTTCTTTGCTCCCCCAAATCTTTTCAACAATGTGTCTCAGTGTGATACCATGACCTATTGTAGAATGTTTCAGCCTAAAATATGCTTGCCCTTTTGTCCTCTTTTCTTTTACTTCTGCCCACTTACTGATTCTATTTTCTACGATGCTATTGAAAATATTTGCAAACAAAGGATTGATCATAATGGTTCTATAGTTGGAATGATTATTAATGTCTCCACTTTTAAAAAGGGGAATTGCTAGACTGGTTGTCCAATCCCTTGGGAATCCTTGTTGAATGACGTTGTTGAATATTTCCATGATGTGCGGTGCCAAAATGTTCATTCCCCACTTTAGATATTCTTCTTGAAGTTCAACCAAGTCCTTTGCCTTCCCTGTTTTCAACTTTTTAATTATTGCCTCCACCTAATTTACTGTGAAAAGCTTTGTAGATGTGTTGATCCTGGGAGGAGGCTCAACCTCTAAGTCTTTTTCATAGAGTTGTCTTGCATAGTCAAACCACTGATTGGCTGTAATATTATTTTCAAAATGCTTCTTCCTTGGTTGAAGTTCCTGGCAAAAACGTTTTAGGTTATTCTTGCCTAGAGATGTCAGCTCTTCCCACCTTGTTTGCATGACCTCATATTTTTTTCTTTTTTAAAATCTGCTTATATAACTTTACATTCATCTTCCCCTCTCCTTCCTTTTTCAAGGTTCTCCTTGCCATTTTGCATTCCTCATCGAACCACGCATTCACAGGAAAACAATTTGATTCTAATTTCCTATTTTTTGCTCTTTTGCACTTCTCAAGTGCACCCTAGATTATATTTGTTAACTCATGGTTGTTGAGGCTTTGGGGACCAATTTTCTCCTTCTGAATTATCTCCTCAACATTGTTTTGAAGATAGTGCAATTTTCTTGTGTTAGAAGATTTTTTCCCCTTGATGCTGATTGTTGAGAACATTAGGTTTTCCTCCTATTATGTCTTTCTTCTAACCAAGATAACTTTATATAAATTGGGTTATGATATGGTTTAACGTCTCAAATATGCTCTCCAATACTAACTTCATCTATTCTTTCTATTAGGCTTTGTGAACCAATAACATAGTCAATGACAATTGCCCCATTGTATGTGTTGCAAGTGAAGTTCCCAGAATTTTTCCATCTATATAGACCATTGCAGATAATTAAATTGAAAGCACCACACCACGTAAGCAACTTCTCTCCAAAATGATTACTAGCTTTGTCATCCCCTGAACATCTCAACCATCGAGAATTCTCCTCTTCAGTGAGTCAGATAGGATTGTGATCCTCTTTGCAACAAAGAATACTAGCTTGTTGATTTGTTGTTCTAGCATTGAAATCTCCCACTAAAAGAACTTCTCCTTGTTGAGAATATGCGGCAATATCTTGATTTAAAGCTACATACGAATCTTTGTTGTCCAATCCCTTATTTTTGTAAGTTTTTGATACTTGAGGCGCAAAATAACCTGCTGCAATTCTTATGTCATTCTCATTCTCTG
Source organism: Pinus albicaulis (assembly GCA_034641835.2). NCBI lineage: Eukaryota > Viridiplantae > Streptophyta > Pinopsida > Pinales > Pinaceae > Pinus > Pinus albicaulis. The sequence continues at coordinate 13,532,690 of CM076584.1, forward strand.
TAATTTTGAACCATAAATATTGTTTATTTTCATCTTCTTTCACTAACTGAATGTGACGACCTTCTTTTTCTTTCACTAAAACTAGTATTCCTCCGTACCCTTTGCCATTTCTGTTGCCTTGTTCCAAACTACTAACTTCAAATAACCGTCAAACATAGGAGTTTTGCAACCATCATGTTCATGAGTTTTTGTGTGTTAGGTCCCTATATTATTAGTATACTCCCTTATTGTTGTTAGTGTAACCCCCTTATTTATATTATTGTACCCCTGTAACCCCCATATTGTTATTATTGTGCCCTTAAATTATTATTGTTAGGTCGGCTAGGATTACATTATGGCCCCATGGACTCCTATTTATAGAAAGGAGGTTTTGTAATTTGTATCATCCAAGACTTGTTCATTCATGTAATGTATTGGAGGTTGCCCCCTCGAAGTGGCTTATTTCTAAGGCGTTGATATCTCTTTTCTTCTATTTTTGGAGCTGGTTTCACAACACTGTGAGACAAATTATGTCTCTACCTTCTGCAATAGGCCCTATCCCAGGTCCCCTCCTCCAAGGGTAATCTCTATAGTTCCAACAAATTAGACTTACTTAGACCTGGGTAGGATTTGGTTGCTTCGCGGTTTGGCACAGAAGACTCGAATTTGAGTCTTCACCCGTTTTCATCCATGTTGATCCTATTGTTTTCCTCCCTATTATAGAATTACTTGTTTTTTCTTCATTGTCAGCTTGCTGCCCTGTTTTTCCATGAGGCCCAAACACTGCAATAACCGCTTTACCATTGTATAACCATGCTCTTTTCCCTTCATTTCTTGCTCCTCTAACTTTCTCCACTTCTTCTCTTCTCTCTTCTTGTTGCTTGCTAATTAAATCTTCATCTAGGAAGAAGTGTGACCCTTTCAAGAGTTTCTTTTTGCTTAAGAAATGATGTTTCTCTTACACACTTGCCATGATGACTTTTATAGGTCGAGGTATTTCCTCACATATCTTTTCCACCCTCCTTGCTTGACAAATTTTCCCTCTCCACTATAATTTCTCTCTCAAAAAGTCCCTTGTCAAATTGAAAGTGCTTTCATTCTTTCCATAGCCTCTTATTCCCCTGATAATACATTTTGTTTCTCTCTCTTTTATTTCTTTACGTTCTCTTCCCTGTGCTCTACGAGAAATTACATCTTCTTTTCCTCTATCATGTGACCATTAGTGTCCTCAACCCTAGTTTTGATTTCTTTTGGAAAGTACGTCTTCTTGTTCTCTTTTGCCTTTTTTTCGGAAAGGACTGTTTGCTTACCCATTTGTGTATCTACCTTAGTTGTTTTAGAGATTATCACATCTTTGTTTGCTGCTATTGCATCATTCCTACTCTGCCATGTTGCCTTCATGTTTTCTCATTCTCGTTTTCCTACCTCTACAACATATTGTAACATTGTTACCTGCTCTTTCAAAATTCTATTACCTTCCATTAAACATTGATTTGCAAGTGTGATCTTTGAAAGTTTGCGGTCTCTTTCTTGTTCGTTGGCTTCTAAAATTTCCAGCCTTGCCCTAGCTTTCATCAATGCTTGGACATAGAGATTTGATGACCAAGTAAGAGGTGTAGTTGTGAGACTGTAAATGATTGACTCTTCTTTATTTTTGTTGCTCTTCTTTTTTTTCTTCTTCTGCGTCTATTTTCATCTTCTTTGTTCCCATTTAAAGCGGACAAGTCTGCGCTTTAAAATACCTTGACATTATTTTGCGTTTACCCAAATCCACTTTCTTGTTTTGTGAGCTGAAGCAATTTTGACTTGGCCCAAATGATTTGTTTCCGCAAAATATGAGATTTCCTTGCCATTTTTAACATTTACTATTGATTAGTTTTCCATTTTGGGATTTCAACCAAAAAAAACCAAAACTCTTAAAGTTAACCTGCCACAATTCTCGTCAAATTTTCGCATGAAAAGACTAACCTCGGTGCTACCTTCGCAAAGGCTAGAGTCACTTCTAGAATGACCTTGGTTCTCTTGAGCAAATTTGGACTTTCCTGTGGCAAGGCCCGAGCTTCAAAAGATTTGAGTCACAAAGTCACTCAGGCATATAACCCAATCTTGCATAAAAGACACTTCCTTCCACAAAAAGACATTCAAGGGCATTCAACCTGCATAGAAGACCTTGTCTCCTTAGCGACCACCGCCTCTCCAGTAGAGATAAATCGTGGTCGTCTATCCGTTGAAAGCCAACGGGATTAGTGGAGATTGGTTGTGAAATCGAGTGGATGTGCCTTCCCTTAATCCGAATCCACGCCTTTACCCTAATGTCACTGTTGCCATGTTGGAAATTTGTCCATATTACCCAATAATGATGATGAATCATTCACATGCCACAAATATAATTTGCCACTTCCCATGAGATACTGTGCTGATATTTGTTGACCCAACGACAAACTGGTGGAGGTCCTTGTGAGCAGAATCAATAATCAGAGCCGACACATGACCTAGAAACTGTACTGAACACTTACTGCTCTTTTCTTCATTGTGAAACCCTTTTTATTTCAAACCCTTTTGGCGCGTCTAATTTTGGCAACGCTCGCTTGGATGACGTCAGAGTGACATGGCATCCACGTAGATAGCCAGTCAGCTCTCCGCAGACGGAAGCGACTTTAGCAATGCCACGCTGGCTTCGTGAGCCTGCTTGTCAGGCAGATTCAATCAATCCAGAGGTTGTTTTGCGGACCTGCCCCGGTGGTTTTGAAAATGATGCGTGGAGTTTTATTTAATAATCTATTTTGAAAAAAATATTTTTCTTTCATTATATAATAAAATAACAACATTTACGAATAACAAAAAATAAAAGAATAATTATGGGTTTTTTCTCTCTGAAAAAAAAAATAACAAATAATAATAGATAAAATTTGTATAGACCCAAAGATAATTGACTATGTTAAATGATAATGCCACATATTTTTAATGCAAATTCATTAATTATTTTTTTAAATATTGTTGTTAAATAAAAAAGTTATAGCATTTTGTAATTTATTTTATGATTTGGAATTTTTGGAAAAGTGGAAATAGAAAAACATTTCATTTTAGAATGTGAAGTCTTCAAAGATAGTAGGGAAAACTATGCAGGTATTTTGGCAGCTAGTTCTTGGGATAATCTATTCAATGAAGAGTTTGTCGATAAGTTGAGAGAAGTTATTGTAAAACTTCGAAGGAAAAGGACCAAATACAAGAGCCGGATAGAAAAGCAATATGCCCCATAGGCTATTTTTAGCCTCATGGACATTAAAAATTCTTTCTTTTTTTCTTTCTTTCTATATACCATTTTTCCCTTGATTAAATTTTTTATTGTAATTTATTTTATGATATTAAAATTTATAATTAAATAATTATTTAAATCAATATAATTACAATTTTATAATATAATTATGTTTAAATTTTTTTATAAATGATAATTACAATGAATTAAATATTATTTATTTATACATTTTAAAATCATAAATTTTATAATAATATTTTTATTTCAATAACACCATAATATACTATAACTATGTTTTGAGAGAGAATAGTGAAATTTTAGAGATCTACGGTTTTCACTGCAGGGTATAATGGCTTGGAGTCGCTCACACCGAGATTTCGGTTGGCAAGGAAAAATGGAACCAATGAAATTTTTGCTCCCTTGGCTTTTGTCTCACTTTGTCTATTATCTTTGGATTTTGTGAGACTTTATCACTTTATTTTTACATAATTTACTATCATTCAGGTCACATGAATTGAAAATGAGAACTAAAAATTTAGGGATTATTGAATTAAAGTGCATGATTCTAGTATGCAACTAAACTTCATGTAACCTAAATCATAATATTAATCATGGTAACAAAGTAACTTAAATCATAATATTAATCATGGTAACAAAGTTTAAATGTTTGACCTAATTTGTTTTAATGGTTGACCTAATTTGTCATTGAACTTTTCTTTTCTTTTCTTTTTTCTGTTAAATTTAATTAATTGAGAATGTGTTCAACCTTACAAGCTTAAGTATATCTTAAATTATCTTTATTAGTTAGTTTTTTGTTTTATTTTGTTTATGCTACCATATTCACAAAATATTTGTATTAGATAGATCCATCCAAAGGGTTCACTTCCCACTATCAATGAGGGATCAGTTTATGATATCAGTGACTACTACATCTACTGAATATTTGTACTAGGTAGATCCACGTAAAGGGTTCACTTTGTTCTAGCACAACCATAGGCCCTAATAGGATCGAGAGAATTGGACCCGTGACCTCTCAATAGCAAAAGGGCTTCAACAACGGGACTTCATTTATGTCATTGTTATCGTTAATAAGTATATCCTTAACTCAAATGATTATTATTATCATTATTTTTAAAATGTTATTTTACAAATTTATTTTGAATATAGGTATTTATTTGCAAAATTCTAAATCAATGCTCTCTATAAGTCAAAAATATTAGATAGATTCATTCAAAGATTTTTTTTTTTTCTTTCATTCTTAAAGTTTTCAATGAATTCATTTTATGTTAAATAAAAATGTAATTTAAATTTTAAATATATAAATATTTTAATACATTTATTTTATTTTTAAATAAGAGTTTAATTTAAATTTTAAATATAAAACTTTAGTTAAGGATACATTTGATTTTATATTTGACTAGCCAAATTATATAAGTTTAATTAGCTAATTATTTAAAATCATTTTCAAATAATCACACTTCTAACTCATCTATAAGTTTAATTAGCTAATCATTTAAAATCATTTTCAAATAACCACACTTCTAACTCATCAATACCTAACAGCTAAAAACTTCTTTGTATTTATCAATTCATTTTAATATAAAAATATAATTGAAATTTTAAAATTTTATTTTTTTAATCAAGTTTCTTTTTATTCCAAATAATTTCATCTTCACACATATCATTTCAACCAAATAAACTAGGCCATGTGCACAAAGTTCATGAATATAAATAAACAATTACATGCTACCAAGTGGCTCTCGTTTATGTGGAAATTTTTTAATTTAATATGATGGAGTGTTACATTTTTTACTAGTGATATATTGAAATTTATTCATATATTATCTATGTATCATAATCTGAGTAGTTCATTTAATATTTATTTTATTATATAAAGGTATTACCTTTAAAAATTGAGATTTATATAGATATGCTATTATGTATTGCAACTTCATAGATGCATGGAGACTTATTGGATACCCGCAACTGGAGTTTAGTTTAGATTAATTTAGTTAGAGTAGGGAATGAATCCCAAAATTAGGGGATCTATGATGGGGGGAAACAAGGAAACATTGTAAATGCTTCTGGGAAGGGTGTTTTTTAAGGAAGAAAAAAAAGGAGAAAAGGGTTTTTATTTGGGTTAGGGGATGTGCCTGTTTCTGAGAAGATATTAATGTTTTTTTTTATTAATAAAAATATGAAGTTTATGGTCTTGAGTTATGTGTTATGTTAGCCTTTGTATTATTAATTTATTTAGTTTGAGTATACGCTCGTAGGTTGGGATTTTGTGCTGGAGTGTGTTCCAACAGGGAGCTTCAAATCTAATTGTGCAATAGCTTGAGTGTGCATCATTTATCATTCCAGTGGAAAGCTTCAGGTTTGATCCTATGGCAGCCTGAGGAGACTGCATCATTTTGGTATCAGAGCACCTAGAACATGGCTCAAAGGGGACTTCGTCTGAACTGGGGAAGGAGGGGCAAGATAATTGTTGGATTATGGTAGAATGAGGAATAGGCATTGCTCAGGAGGTTATCAACCATTGAGACTATATTTCGGTCAGATGAATTAGAATAAAAACTAGAGAATGTCCCAACCCTTGCTCGAGAAATGAACCACATGGAAATACTGACAAAAGCAATCTAAAAAAAGGGTATCAAATTGAAGGCCGAGGTTTTGGACTTCAAGGGTGACTTGGACCCTGAGCTATTAATAGAATGGTTACTCGAATTAGAGATATATTTTGATATGGAGAATATAGATGAAGAGGATCTTGTGAGGGTGAAATTCAAAATGACAAGGATGAAATCACACATTGCCTTATGGTGGGAATTCCTTCAAAATAGCCGGGAGAATCGAGGTAAAGAGAAAATCAGGTTATGGTCCAAGACGCTAAAAGAGTTGAAGGCTAAATTTTAACCGTTACATTACTTGCACATCGTGTTCAAAATATTTCAGAACTTGAAAAAAAAGGAGTTGTCCATTAAGGATTACACTGAGTTGTTTATGAAGCTACAAATAGGAGACAACCTTCAAGAAGACAATGAACAATCCACTGCTAGATATGTCAATGGATTGCGGTTCCAAATCTATGACAAAGTGGTTTTGATCAAGTCGTGGTTAGTGGAAGAAGCATATCAATATTCTTTGAAGGATGAAGAGAAATTGTCTCGAGGTAAGGGTAAGACATCTGGCATAAAATATATAAGCATGCCCTTTGAGGGATTCTCTTCAAAACCTGCCAATAATGAAGGGCTCGAAGATGACCAGGAAGAAAAAACAAAAACTAGGGGAATATGGAGTTTTAGAGGTAGAGGAAGAGGATAGGGCTCAGACTATCAAAGACCCTTAAGGTGCTTTCTATGTGGTGAAGAACACAAATCAATAGGCTGTCCCAAAAATCCAAAAAGAGCATTGGTTATATAAGAGGAGGTTGCAGTTCAAGAAGTTGAAGTAGAAGAGGGGGAGACCTTAATGCTGCAAAGGAATATGATGTCATGTAACAAGGAAAACCAAAAAGTTGATTGGAGGAGGGAGAGTGTTTTCTACACTAAATGCAAGTTCTAGGAGAAAGTATGCAAGGTAATCATCGACAGGGGATCTACTTGTTACACGTTATTTTGTCACCATGACATTTGACTGTCCATATAGGTTCATCACTACCTATATTATTCTCCCTTGGAATTAAAAAACCCTAATATTCCTACACCAAGTCTTGGAATTGGAGAAAAGCTCATTAAAACCCTTAAAAGTCTAACTCCACAATTTTCTTAGCCTTTTTCTACGGGTTTGCAGTTACTTGTTCTATAGCCTGCGGCAGCTCCCGCACGTTCTACTTATAAAACCTACGAACCCCCGTAAAAGTAAATTTAAAGGAAAAATTAATTTCTAGAAGCTCAACTGGTCGAATATTCTCCCAACTGGAAGCTTCTAGAAGCACGATCAGTTCGAGCTTTATCCTCTACTCATGGAGCTCTATCCCTCCACTCATGGAGTTTATCCCTTGGTATATGGAGCTCAAATCCCTTCATGAGAGAAATCCATCCCCCTCTTCATGGAACTGAAACTACCTCCATTTCCCTATAAATTGAGATCATGTTCCAGTCTTAAGGGGACTTTTGTGAATGATAGACTATAGCTAATTGCTGGAGAAATTCTTAAGAGAATAGACTCTCTCTATTAGTTTCCTTTGACATGATAATGATCACAACCTCATGTTCATAACTCTATAGTAGTATTCAGAGAGGGAAGCTTGTCAAACCGAAGGAGGAACGATTGTTTAGGACCTTGGAAGAACTCGTATGACATCGAGGCGACAGGTTGTAAGGTTATTTCTTTTCATACAAGTTAATACAAATGGATTCATTTTCTCATTAATTTGTTCTTGTATCTATTTGAGTAATTCAATTCTTAGACTCCTTGATCACTAAGATAGACTAGCGTTTTCTCAATTATTATATTTTGCAGGTGCTTTGATCTTTTTTCTGTCTTTGATCGCAATTCTACTTATCGAAGAAGCCTCTTTGGAGCGACTGGATAAAAGAATGCATCGAGCATCGGACTTCAGGTAGGGGCATGTCCTCTCACTTTGTTTATAATAATTCTGAATTGCAAATAGTCTAGAGAAAATGATTTACAATTGGATGTTTGTTTCTAGTTATTCATAGAATACTAGGGAGATCGCTCTTGTCCGCAAGAGGGATTGTCCGTATAACACTGCTGATAATCTGGTAAGTACTGAAATGGTAAAAAAGTTACATCTTATTTTCATTCTAAGTTCTACCTTTCAAAATTTCCTAGTTGAAAAGGGACTGTAGCGCGCTTGTTGATAAATCTTGTTTGGTTTCTTTTGAAATAGGTCCTTACGAAGACAAGGTATCATGTGACGTAGTCCTAATATACGCATGTACTTTTCTATTGGGAATACCCTGGAAATATGATCGTAAAGTAATTCATTATGGCCTAGAAAACCTATGAAGTTCAACATGATGGAGAAAAGCATATTTTAAAGCCATGGAAACGAGAAGAGGCATATGAAATGACAACATTGTCACTTGTGATAATGGGTTATAAGAGGTTATGTAAGCAAGCTAAAGGGGGAATATGTTACCTATTGTGTTTAGAAAATGAAATGACGCTTGAAGGGTGAATGCTCCCACAAGGGCTTCAAGAACTATTGACAAAATATTCATACATCACTCTAACATAACTGCTTGTAGGGTTACAACCTTCAAGAGGAATTACACACCATATTGATTTGGTACCCAGATCAAGACTCCCTAATCAAGCTGCCTACAAATTAAATCCTCAATAGGATGAATAAATCATAAGACAAATTTTCAGTTTTGTTAGCAAAAGGATTCATTAGATAAAGCATGATTCCTTGTGCCACTCATACTTTAATATCACCTAAGAAAGGCAACAAATGGAGGTTGTGCATTGACTCTAGGGATATCAAAAAAATCACAGTAAAATACAAATATCTACTACCTCGTATGGATGACATCTTAGACTACTTAGTTGGTGAGAAAATATTCTCTAAGGCGGACTTAAGAAGTAGTTACCACCAAATCCAGATGAGATAAGGGGATGAATGGATGACAAAATTAAAAAATTGGGATGGATTGTATGAATGACTAGTTATGTCGTTCGGATTATCTAATGCCCCTACCAATTTTATGCGAACTATGAGCCAGGTTTTTAGACCCTAGATCAGGAAATTTGTCATTATTAATTTTGATGAGATTTTCATTTTTAGCAAAAACCTAGAAGAGAAGTTGAATGATTTAAAGATAGTGCTTGATACATTTATCACAAAATATTGATGAGATTTTGATTTTTAGCAAAAATCTAGAAGAGAAGTTGAATGATTTAAAGATAGTGCTTGATACATTTATCACAAAATATTGTTTGTGAATCTTGAGAAGAGTGAATTTTGTACGAACAAATTAGTTTCCCTTGGGATTGGGAATGTAATTTTTGAAAATGGAGTGAGTATGGACCCAAAAAAGGTTAGAGATATATTAGAATGGCCTACCCCTCAAAGCATTACAAATGTGAGGAGTTTTCATGGGTTGGTATACTTCTACAAGAAATTTATCACAAATTTCAGTGGGATAAGTGTTGCCTTAACCTATTGTACACGGAGGAAGTCATTTTCATGGACTAAGATAGTTGAGAGGAGTTTTGAACATCTCAAAAGAAAAGTGAATGAGGCCCCCATTCTAGCTCTACCATATTTTGATAAGGTATTACCGTTGAATGTGATGCTTCAACCGTTGCAATTGGAGGGGTCCTAAGCTAAGAAGATGAGCTAGTTGCCTTTTTCAATGAGAAATTAAATGATGCAAAAAGAAGGTATGACACCTATGATAAAGAGATATGAAATTGTTCAAATGTTGAAACAATGGAGACACTACCTTCTACATTGAGAACTTATCCTATTAAATGACAATCAAGTGTTGAAATATATAAATTGTCAAGCCAAATTGTCCCATTAGCATGCTAAATGGGTCACATTTCTGCAGATTTATACATCTGTAGTGCAACATATCAGTGGGAAAACTAATGTTGTAACAAGTGCTTTAAGTAGGGAACATCACGTACTTGTCATTATGGCCAATGAGGTGGTGGGGTTTGGTGAAATAAAGGGAGAACATGTTGTAGAACCTTGTTTCAACCAAATAATTGAAGCTCTCAACAGTCCAATAAATGTAGTTGGAAGTCCTTTTGGAGATTATTTATTAGCTAATGGATTTTTGTTTAGAGGAAGCTGAATTTTCATTCCTTAGGGATCGTAAAGGGAATAATTGATTATAGAAATGCATTCAAGTGTATTTGTGGTCATTTTGGTAGGGACATAACCTACATCCTGATAAGAGATTATTTTTTTTGGCCTAAGCTGAGGAAGAATGTTAGTAAATTTGTTTCTTCATGCATAATTTGCAAAATTGCTAAGGGTTGATAGCAAAACACAAGATTGTATAAACCATTTCCAATACTGAAAGGGCCATGGACTTTATTTTGGGGTTGCCTCAAACTCAAAGAGAAAACAAATATATTTTCATAGTGGTGGAAAACTTCTCCAAAATGACCCACTTCAATATGTGAGAAAACAAATGATGCAAGAAAGGTGGTTGACTTATTCTTCATGGAAATAGTGTGCCTACATGGACTTCCCAAGTACATCACTAGTGGCTAATATTCTAAGTTTTTAGGCCATTTTTGGAGGATTTTGTGGCGGAAGCTTGAAAATAGATTACAATATAGTTCAAACTATCATCCTTAGACTAATTGATAAATGGAAGTAGTGAACATAAACTTGGGGAATCTGCTTCAAGGCTTGGTGGGAAAAAATCCAAGGCAATGGGCCTTAGTTTTGGCACAGGCTGGATTTTCTTTTAGTTCCAAAATTAATAGGGCTACAGGCAAATCTCAACTTTAGGTTGTTTATGGAGACAACCCACACAGAACAATAGACCTAATTGACCTTCCCAAGGGAGAACACATTAATAAAAAAACTTGAGATTTTGTAAAGTATATGCATGATATTCAAGAGGAGGTCACACACAAATTAAAAAACACAAATGAGGTATACAAGATAAAAGTAGATTTGCATCAGAGAGAAAAGGTGTACCAAGAAGGTGAACAAGTCATGGTTTACCTACGAAAGGAGAGGTTACCTAAAGGAACATACCATAAATTGAAACCAAAGAAGATCGGTCATTGCAAAATGCTTATCTAATTGATTTTCTCGGAGAGTTTGACATTAGTCCTATATTTAATGTTGCAAATATATATCCCTATCATGTAGGGGTCAAAGAAACCACTGAGGAAGTAGTGCTTTAATATTGGAATAGGAAACTACAACAAAAAAGGAAGGAACATGTTGAAAAAGTGGTAGACACCAAAGTTACTACCACGAGATCACAAAACTATAAGTTGTATCTCGTAAAACAATAAGGGTTGCATGAATTAGACAACTCTTGAATCATTGGAGAGGATCTCATTAGGTTTACTGAACTAGATTCCTTTGAACCTAGAGGTTCAAAATTTTAAAAAGCAAGGGAGGATGATGTACTGCGACTCCATAAATGCGTGGAGACTCATTGGATCTATGCACCTAGAGTTTAATTTAGATTAGTTTAGTTATATTAGGGAATAAATCTTGAAATTTAGCGGATCTATCAAGGGGAAAATAGGGGAACATTATTACTTCTTATGGGGGTCGAAGGCAGGGGTTTTTATAAAGAAGATAAAAGAATGAGACTCAAGACATTTTTTTCTAGTTAGGGTATGAGCTTGTTTATGAGAAGATATGATTTTTTTTTGAATGAAAATTGTAAGTTTATGGTCCTAAGTTTTGTATTCAGTTAGCCACTGTATTGTTAATTTCGTTGGTCTAAGTACACGCTCGAAAGTTGGGATTTTGTGGAGGAGTGTGTTCCAAAAAAGAACTTTAGATTTGTTCTTGCAACAAACTGAGGACTCTATACCATTTATCATTCTAGTGGGGAGCTTCAGGTCTAATCATGTAGCAGCCTTAGGAGACTGCATCATGCTAGAAATTCTAGGTCAATCTTTCACTAGGGAGACTAGACCATAGTCAAAAGTGCACTCTTTGCAAAGAGGCATATGAGATCATGCTTTACAAAAGAGTAAATAGAAAAATTATATTCTAAAAAATGCACCAACTTGGCCTAGAGAGTGAATTAGATAATAATAATACAAAATAGACTTGAGCTTAGAAAATTTAAGTTGAGGGATCATAGTTAGTAGCGACGGCCTGAATAGGTTCTTAAATGTTGCGAAGGGTGTTGCTTGTTAGGGGATGAATGTCTAGACACTACTCAATGCAGCTTAATCATTAATCCATGTCCCTCAGGTGACAATGAAGGTGCTCTAAAGAGTGCAATATGTTAGCCTAGTGCTTGGAACAATTCATCAAAATTATACCTAGGAGGAAATTCAAATGGAAAAACAAATCAATGGTGTATATGTATTGATTAAACATGCCTCGGGTATGCCCAACATCTAGCACCTAGTCAACCAAGTCTGCTGGAAATTTTGTATTTGAAATTTGTTGTGGTTGGGAGGCCCCTTCTTGTTCCATATAGAATAGCTCCTCCTGGATGGGTCCTTGGGTGAGGTTTTGGAACCCAATAATTGATTCTTGAAGCTTGCGATGTGCACGTGTCTTTCCTCGAGAGGTTCAATTTTGATAATAAGCAAGCCCTCGACATACTTGTTCTCGCTAACTGGGCATGATGAAGGACCAAACTCAGATACTAAAAAAGATGGTTGAAAAGTTTAACAGGTGAGCATTGGACTCAAGGGAGGTGCCATGTAAGGAAGGGGGGGGGGGGCTTGATAATAAAGAGTTAGATGGAAACAAAATTCGATGATGGGGAAAATCGTCAGTTTTCCGCGAGAATACAATGAGGGTGTGAGAATAGACGAAGACAATTCTTGAGCCTTCTGAGGCGGTTGGACACGAGAGACAACAACCTGCCATATGAGGAACATGGGAGAGATATAGGGTTGCAGGTAGGGAAAAAAAGGGGGATAAGTTCTCAAGAGAGAACATGGAGAGATATTAAGGGCATTGTGAAGATAGCCAGCCAGAGAGGAAAGAGCTTTAATTATGTAGTCAAAGACAACAAATAAATAAAGAGATAAACAAAAACCATAAACAATCAAACCAAAATCCACTGCAGGGGTTCGACTTCCACAGGGGGTGATGTTTAGTGTGTAGTTGTTGCCTACTCAAGTCCCAATGTGTTCACTTGCATGCAAATTCGATAAACTATGAAAAGGAAGTAACAAGTATGGGCCTATAATCTAGGGAGCCGAATGGAAATTGCCATTGCAAAACCAAGAGAGGAGGAGAATTTGAATAAGTCGGAATCCTTCAAGAGAAATGAGAATGAGAATGTGAGGGCTTGGTTGGAGCTCACATGCTTGGGCTAAACAAATTCCCCAGTGCCAACTGCCCAAAGCTAAGGAAGGAGTTACAAACTAGAGGAATGTCTATCTTGTAGTGACATATGAGAGAGATCATAATAGAGGGAGGACTGTATATATGAAAATGTTAACTTTGTTCACTCCATAAGTGGGGACATGACCGTCATGGCTAGATGACATATCAATGCTTCTAGAATACACGATCATGGGATAAATGAACTAGTGTACAACTCACCTAGGACGAAATGTTATAAGCATGCATGCCAACCATTTTACTATGGGGTATGCTGCCACATCCCCCAACAACTTAGCTAGATGGGATGGTAGCAACCTACCCTGCATTAAAAACACCCCATCCAAAGTTTCGTCATATAATATTTAGATAAAAACAAAAAAGAAATAAAAATAAGTAAAATAAACCATATAAAATTAATTATTATTTTGGAAACTTATTAGACTTTCAATATATATATATATATATATATTCAACATCGAAATTTGAAATTGAAAATATAAATATAAAGTGACCAATCATTATATAAAAAGGTTTTCTAATCCACAAATTAAAATAAATTTATATATTAATAATATTTTTCATTAAAATATATTTATAAATTAAATTACTATAATATTTGTATTATTAATTTATTTCACCAATTAATATAAAAGTTATATTTTTTACTTAATTAATAAAACGTTACAAATCCCAACTTTATATTAATTGTAATATCAATGTTGATAATATTGTTATCGGAAAAATATCGGTGAGAGTCCAGAAAACATTTTATCGGCAATATCGGTGAAAATATTGGCAAGCATAAAAATTGCAATATATATATATATATATATATATATATATATATATATATATATATATATATATATATATATATATATATTTTATTTTATTTATTTTATTTTATTTTTATTTTTTTTCATGGAAAACAAATCTTTATTCATATTAGAATAACGGACCGGCCCCCAAAGGCTTTTACATTGCTCCTAGAGTTGTATTGTTCTATAACCTGGATTTCTTAAGTGCTGATTTACAATGAGGATCTTTACAAAAACTATTCAAAACAACAAAAAATTGTACGAATGGGATGTGTTTTGTTCTGTGGAGCGACAAAACTTCAAAACTATATCAGGATTACTTCCTCTTCAGAGGAGGAAGCATCTATGATTATTAGACGACCAGGCTGTAAGATCAGAGCTTGCTTTGATAAGAAATCTACCTCTTCATTTAGTTCTCTGTATACATGTTTGAAGGCAAGAGAGGAGAATTTGGAAAATAATTGTTGAATGGTTCTTAAGACTGCTTGTAAGTGAGGAGCCAAAATTTGTGATCGTTGAGAAGCCCAATCCACTACTACTTTAGAGTCACCAAAGCACTGCAACTCGGTAATGCCTCTACTATGAGCAGCAAATAAAACAACCCAAAGAGATGCCCATTCAGCTCTATTATTAGAACCCTGACCAAGAGCGAATTTGATCATAAATTTTTTTCCAGAGGGGAGGTGAAGGGTGGCTCCTGCACCAGCAAGAGGAGGAGACCCTTGGCTCGCACCATCAAAGGAGGCCCATAGAATGTCATGGTTGATGATAGGAGGCTGAATAGACCTTACTTTTATTTTATTTTATTTTGGGGTGACTCTTGTGCTCCTTGGTCCATTGTATAATCAAAGATGCAATCATATCTTCAGGGATAAATTTTCCATTAAAAATTGCTGAGTTTCGAGCCCACCATATACCATCAGAGAATAAAGAGGGGAGCACAACATAATAGCTTACCCCAGGGAGGCTCCACCATTGAATTGTACAGGCAAGAAAGTTCTCAGTTGCATCCAAACGAATAGGTGTGAAAGTAGAGGCAGATTTGGTCCAGACTGACTCTGCATAAGAGAAAAAAAAGAAAAGGTGAGGGCTAGTTTCAGAGTTTTTTCCACACAAAGGATAATGACTAGGGCCTTCCCATCCACATTTCTGTAAATTTTCCCACGTTAGGAGCTTTTTTTAAGACCAGCCACAACACAAGTTTGGCTTTTAAATGCCCAGGCGTCTTCCAAACGAGTTTCCACCAATATTCTTTTTCTGTAGTAGAGTGTTCCTCCATATATGGCTTATAACCTTGCTTTGCAGAGTAAGAGCCAGAAGTCGATTTTTTTTGTCTAGACCAGCGTGCCATCTGCATCTTGATCAAGTTGTGTGAAGTTATTCACCAGTAGATGAACATAAGAGGACCATCCAAAGAATCCTCCTCATTGAGCTGAAGAGAAACTACAGATTTCCAACCTGAAGAACCCCATGCCTGAGGATAGGGGGAGGCTGCATCTGCAATGGTGTGGATCTTATTTGTGTGTAAAATATTACGAAGCCTCTCAGATAGCTTAAACATATTTCCTGCCCCAACCCATGGGTCCAAACCAATCTTGACTTGATCTCCTTTACCAATATTCCACGCAGTCCAATCACTTATCAAAGGAAAGGCTTGAACAAGGGCCTTCCAACCAATAGAGCCATTTTTATGGGATTTGGATTGAAGATGAAACCAAGATGAGACTGTAATGCTTGGAATATATTTTTCACATAAAATTCTGCCCCATAGGTAGCTAGGATTCTTTGCAAGTCTCCACAAAGATTTAGCAGCTAAAGATTGACAGAAGGTAGGTATATTTTTTATTCCCCATCCTCCAAGTTGCTTGGGAAGAGCTAAAGACGTCCATTTTGATAAGGGGATTCGTTCTTCCTTTTGATATGCAGTCCATATAAAGGAGAAATAGAGTTTCCTGATTTTGTGAAAAATTCCTTTAGGGATGGCTGCAATGGTGGCCCAATAAATCGGGATGCTTTGGAGAACAAATTTAAGGAGGACCAAACGACCTCCTCTGGACAGGCATCTATTGGTCCAAATATTTATGCGCTTTTCAATTTTTTGGTAGAGCCATAGCCAATCCTTGAAGCCATATGATTGGGCTTGAGGGAGAAACCCAAATATTTAAAACCATCTGACCAAATAGTGAGAGGAAAGGGTAAAGAAGTTCTAAGGTTGGATAACAAAGGATTCGAAGAGATATTATGGACAAGACAAGACTTTTCAAAGTTTATCTGCATCCCCGTGGCCTTTTGATACAGGTCCAGAATCTTGGAAAGGGAAGAGGAATTTTCTTTTGAAGCACTTCCAAAGAGGAGAATATCATTGACAAAAAGGATATGAGTCAAGAATTCACATCCAGCTATGTGACTACCTTTGAAAGAGCCAGAATCACAGGTTTGTTTTACAATACATCTTAAAGCTTCAACAATTAAGAGAAACAGAAAAGGGGACATAGGACATCCTTGACGCAACCCTCTGGAGGGATGAAAAAATTCTGAAGGAGAACCGTTTATAAGAACAACAAAGGATGTTGATTAAATACATCCCATGATCCAATTGACAAACTCCACAACCATCCCAATCTGAGTTAATAGGAGTCTGAGAAAGGTCCAATTAACCCTGTCATAAGCTTTTGATAAGTCCAGTTTGAGTGCAAAGGATTACTTCTTATTGAGATGAAAAAAGTGTAACACTTCTTAGGCTAGAGACACAACATCATGAATTTGACGCTTATTCAGAAAACCAAACTATTCCTCTGAGATAATATTGTTAAGGATGGGCTTTAAGCGTTGAGCAATGATTTTTGAGATGATTTTATATATCATATTTCCGCAAGAGATAGGACGGAAATCCCAAAAGGTTAAGGGAATTTTTTTCTTGGGAATGAGCGCAATAAAGGTAGAGTTTAAATAACTTAAGACCTTTTCAGAAGATTGGGACTCCCTTACAAATTTCAGTAAATCATCTTTCAGAAGATCATAAAAACCCAAGTAGAATTCAATTGTCATACCATCCGGCCCAGGACTTTTATCTTTATTGAAAGATCAAAGAGTATGTTTAAGTTCTTCATCATCAACCTCTTTTATAAGGGCTACATTCATATCTTCCAAAATCATGCTAGGGAATAGTT
Organism: Pinus albicaulis; assembly: GCA_034641835.2. Taxonomy (NCBI): domain Eukaryota; kingdom Viridiplantae; phylum Streptophyta; class Pinopsida; order Pinales; family Pinaceae; genus Pinus; species Pinus albicaulis. Next base: position 13,549,889 of record CM076584.1, read on the forward strand.
TGAGAACATGTAAAATTTCCTCGATCAGACATCCTTTAGGAGCTGTGAAAGCATTTTTAAAATGTTGTAAGCCAGCATTTGCTTTGTCCTTGAAGGAGCTTACTTCGATATTACTGGAGTTATAAATCTCTCGAATAGTGTTCTAATTTCGTCTGTGAGATGCATATCGGTGAAAGAACTTAGTGTTGTCGTCACCAGCCTGAATCCAAATTGCACGACTTTTAAGACGCCATAGATGTTCCTCTTTTAAAAGCAGATCATGTCTCTTATTTTCGAGAGATTTTAAGGTTTCAAGATCTGAAGTTGAGAGACATCCATTGAGGTGAGAATAAAGATTGGCTAGATCAACTTCAATCTTTTTTAGAAGTTCATGTTAACTGGATCAAAAATTTTGAAACCATTTCTTCGTCACCTTATTTATATTGGCCATGTTTGAGGCCCATTGTTTCATAAAAGGAATGGGTAAATCCGTAGAAATATGTGTCCAAGAGTTTGTGATCAGAGACCTATAATCTTCCTCTAAAAGCCAAGCCGGATTAAATTTAAAGGGAGAGGGAGGTTTAGCTTCGGGAGCATCAATAGAGAGAATGATGGGGAGATGATTAGACAAACCACTTGTTTCAACCCAGGACTGAATTCTGAATTTTCCATCAAAAAAATCATCTGAAATAAGATATCTGTCCAACCTTTTTGCTACAACATCGTCACCTTTTCGCTTATTTTTCCAAGTAGGGGAAAGTTTTAGGGGCTCAACATCCACCAACTTATGGGACTCTAACAGGGAAAGAAAAAAGGGAGCCACAGGATCAATTCTAGTTGATTCCCCCCATACCTCTTGAAGAGAGAGGGTGAAATTAAGGTCTCCTCTGAAAATCAGAGGACGAGAAAGAGCTGGCTCAGAGGAAAGTAGGGAGGACTAGAACGTCCTTTTATCAGAACATGGACCATAAATATTGAATAAAGAAAAGGAAAACCTGGATTTCTGGTCAATGTAGGAAGAACAAATAAAAGACTGGTGGAAATTAGAGGAAAGGATAGATATGGAGGGGCAATACGTAGTCACCAAGCTGCCAGCCTAACCCATAGGGTCACTGAAAGCAAAGGACCAGTCCTTTAGCCAGCTAGAAAGAAACTCCACAACACGAGAACTCAACAATTTAGTTTCTTGCAAGAGAATGACGTCAGGGGATACGGTTTGAATTAACCATTTGAGGGCTAATTTTGAAGGGGCACCCCCAATACCCCGCAAATTCATTGAAAGAAAGATCATAGTAGACCCTTTGCTGGGTCTTTCCTAGCTCCAAGGGCTCGTTGAATAGTTTTCTATCTCCCCGCATTAGTATCCACAGAAGCTTGAGATTGTGCTTTAGGCAGGTGTGATTTGCGACCAAGAATAATTTTTGGTGTCAGGTCGGAAACCAGGCCACCTTTCATAGCAATGTTATAATGAAGAGATGGGTGAGAACACAACTTAGAAACATAGGAAGGAGAGGGGAGGGAAGACAGGGGAACACGGGAACCGGGAGGAGAAATTCTCCAAGGGGGAGAAGAAGGAAGGGGAGGAGGAGAGACCAAAACAGAGGGAGCAGGGCCAAACATAGAGGATCCTGAGGGGGAGGGGATCCCGTCTTCTACATTAGCACATAAGGGAAGAATCTAGGAAGAAAGAGGAGGGATTGAACAAGAGGGAATACCTTTGTTAGCAGAAGCGTCGATAGCAGGCTCCTGCTGGGATTGGTCCTTCAAAACCTCCGAGACTTCAAAATTGGTGGTGGTAAAAGCATTCCGAGACTTCAAATCAACTTCAACCTTTTTCCATACTTTTTTATACTTGGGACGTGAGAGGTCAGGACGAGGGCACTGTGCGGCAAGGTGGCCAACCTGCTTGCATAAGAAACATTGGAACGACAGTTTCCAATAATCGAGCTTTTGAGCCCAAGAGCTGCCATGTAATTTAAGGACTATTACTTCGAATAATCGTTCACAAACATCCAATTCAACTTGGATTTTTGCACACCTTCGGTCTAATTTGGAGTCCCAATCTTCTTCAAGGGCGATGAACGTGCCTATCTTGTTTCCAATAGCCTCACGCAGTGGACGTTGCCATAAGAACTGAGGGAGGCTTGGCAAGATAACCCAGACTCTCTGCAGATGTTGGGGGGCATTATCAACATTAAAATGAACGTCCCAGTGCTGAAGCACGAGTCCTGCTGGATCCCAATTCCATACTCGGTCTATTAATTTTAATTTGTCTTCTGCAGAGATTAGTATGAACAGGAGCCACCCGCGAGTAAGTTGATGAAACGACGGGGAGTAACCCAACAAATGCCTCCAATATTCTTTAATCTAGGCATGAATAGCTTCAGTTGACTTCATTCGACTACAGAAACGACCCAGAAGTGTGTTTTCTAGGTAGTCTGGTATCTCAGAAATGGCGATGTCCTTGCCCACAATGAGCTTGGAAGTACCAGACTTAGATCGAACTCCCTTTCTGGCTTGTTTGATTTTGCGGCCAAAAGCCAAAGGATCTTCACTGGGGTGAGAGTTACGATCACCATTAGAAGGTACAAAAGCGTCATCATGCCAAGGAGAGGAGTGTGAAGGAAGTGCATCAGTCTGAGTGCCTTGGGATGTACAATGAGTCGAGGAATTTTATTTGCGCATGAAGTTGAATTGTCCTGGGAGAACACACTCGACCTCCGGGCTATAAATAAGATCCACTCTTCATCGCTCATGGTGACGTCGACGAAACAGCAGCCCAAACGGGAGTAGGCACGTAGATGATGACAAAAGGACAAAGAAAGAAAGGGAGGTGATGACAAGAAAGGAGAAGATACATGTAACCCCCATAAACCTAAGGCAAAAATCTACCCACCCCCGCAAAAAGGTGGAAAGACGTTCACATGCGAGACTGCACGGACCCGAGGGCCGCAGTGGCCGAAAATTTTTTGCTGAAAAAATCAGAGCCCTAACTGCATTATATATATTAATTTTTATTTTTATTTTTTAATTATTTTTATTTTTTTAAATTTTAAATTTTTTAAATTTTCAGATTTTTAAACATATAAAGCAACAACAACATGAAATAAACACATCGGCACATAAATATGAAGAAAGCACTGATATATATGATGTAATGGATGTAAAATAAAAATGATATATCAAAAGTGATACCAAACCCTGTTGATCTGTGATAATTGTCCAATCAAGGACTCAAATGTGGAGAACCAATACAAAATAACATCACATATATAAATGTAACTCATCATCATGAGTTATATGTAGCAAAACAAATAAAACTAGCAACTATCTATCTAAGATGAGTGCCCTCTCCCTAAGAGCTATCTTTTTGATTTTTTCATCAATTGTTTCAAGAGCTTTTTGTGTAAGTTCCGCACTAGAAACTGTATAAGGTATAACATCATGTCTAGGGAGTCTAGCCAGATAGTATTTCAATCGTGTAACCCCTCCTGCCATCTTGGTCCCACACAATTTGCATGATAGATGTTCCTGATTTGTCCCACCACCAAGTTCCCCATACTCCCAAAATTGGTCCAAAGATTTTTGCATATTTGAAGTGAACTAATTCAAATTTCAAACCTAGGGCACCAAAAAACAAAAAATTGGCATTAAACACCCATACACAAAAAATGATAATAAGAGGGTGCATAAGAAAGTTTAAAAAAATATGAATCTTGTTGTCCAAATATGGAGAAAACCCTTGCAATGACTCATGGGCATGAAAATCATAGCAAAAAAAAGAAAGAAAAGAAAATCTTGGTAGGCAAAGAGGCAAGCAAGCATAACCCTAAATCTATGAAAAAAATCATTAACATAGGGGTTTTTAAGAACATATCTATTAATGGAATAAATGAAATTTGTCTCACTCTTCAATCTTTGATCAATAACAAATTCTTAGTTGATGGTGATAATGGTTGTTTGATCCTCAATCCCTCTTTCACAACCACCATAAAGCTCTTACCTTTCTTTCTCCAAGCCTCACAAATGAAAATGACAAAAAAAAACCTAATTTCCTTTTCTAGCCGCGACCCAAAACTGATGACGATATTTCCTATTGTCGCTCAACATTTTCCCAAAATATCACAAAATTTCAGCCCACCAAAATATCGCAATATTTCTAAATATCACTCAGCAATATTAATATAATTATTCATAAATAAAAGATTTAACTTTTGCAACTTTCTCAAAGCTTTACAAATAAGCTATTTAACCTTTGCATCTTTCCATGCAAAATATCTTTATTAAAATAGTTTTTATAATCAAAATTATTTTTATTAATAAATTTAATTACTTAATTTTCTGATATATATTTTAAATTTTGATTAAATTCTCATATTAACCAACATTTATTTACATTCTTGGTTAAAAAAAGAATGTAAATAACACCATTCTCAATTTGAAAGGTAAGGCGCTATGATGACTTGTCGGTGTCATAATAAGCTGTATAATTTTTTGGTAACATCATAAGCGGGGCAATCATAACTCGGACTCTGGAAGCTTATGTTTCAGTGTCCAAATTGCACAGGGAATCGATGAATCCTTGCAGGTCAAAGCTAAATTCTACACACAGAGGATAGATAAAGATAGGCACAAGCTGGAGGGCTTCCATTCTCAATTATTTGAGGACTCCCACATATTTTATACTCATCATTTCATTACATTCATCATTGAAATTTTGACCTCAACAGAGCAAAGTCAACCTGTTAACGGTTAAGATCGGAAATATATTTTTTTCCTGCACCGGCTGACATCGGATTCCCTTTCACATTAAAATTCCCCTTCCAATCTTGGCCCTCAGGATTGACACGATCAACTGGTTGAATTAGGGTTTTTATCTTTTTATCAACTGGTTGAATTAGGGTTTTTAACTTTGAAGTTTCTGTTGGGTAAGGGTTTTTATCTTTAAAGTTCTCCGTTTAATAAAGGTTTTTTTTTTTTTTTTTTTTTAATCTTTGAAGTTCTATGTCGAATACGAATATTTTTTCCTTTTAATTTTTCACTCAATATTTAAATAATTTTTCCAAATTTTTGATGTTCTGTCCAATACTAACAGCAACATCAGAATCTAATATTTTTACTTTCCGTACCCAAACCTTTTCAAGTTTTTTCTGGTTGCCAGTGGAGAAGTTTGATCACTCAATCAAACTCAACATAGATATTAAATAAATTTTCTATTGAAAGTAGCCTTGGATAGATTTGGCAATCACTTTCATAGGCTACGATTCGAGCACTGCAGGAATGGATAGACATGAAAATTGGATTACATACAATTTTCAAAAATGAGATTTGTTGTTAGGTTGTCACAGGACATGGTATTTTGAAAAGAACAAAAGTGGTACAGAATTATTCTTTTTCCTTTTTCTTTTAAGCAACGTCAATAGGGGGCCACCATCATGGAGATTGATGCACGCATTCAAATTCAATTTATTCATAATACCAGGTAATAATGGTTCAGAGTGCATAGGTCTCTATGCATGTGATGGTGACTTGCAGAGCAGACGTGGGATCCAAAAGAAATAGGGAGCAGACCTTCATTGTCATTCGGACGTGGGTCATGCCATGGCGCGCTCCATTACCTTTTTTTAATACGTTTATTGATTTTTAATTCTCTATACTTCTGCCTTTAAATGGAATTGAATCGGGGATCAGAGACGCAGCGATCGGCATCGCATTTAAGTGGTTTTCTCTTTTGATAAGGAATATAGGTGTTGTTATTCAATTCTAGTCTTCTTCATTGCAGAGGTTTCTTCTTGTTTTGTTTGCGCAGAAGCAGTAGCAGCCATGGCGATGGCATACCGAATGGTATGCATACACCTTGTTCTTTTATCTGTTCTTTCTCACATAAACGGATATAGTGATGATATCGTTTAGCAGGTTTGTGTTGTTTTAACTCTCTGTGAAGGCAAATGTTTATGTCTTTTTTAGCACATACCCATCTGAACCCTAGTTGCAGGTTTCTAGGGTGGGGTGGAATGGGGGTGATCATTATATACAAGTCAATTTTAGCACATACCCATGTGAATCCCAGTTGCAGCTTTGTAGGGTTGGGTGGAATAGGGGTTATTATCAATTATTTTTTAGCGCTTACCCATCTGAATCCCAGTTTTGTATTGAATCTCAAATATATTGTATATTGGCTGCATTGAGTATAGATATTAAAGCAAACCCATCTAAAGGCCCATTTATATTGAATCTTGAATAGATTATACTTGTGCATTAGGTGCTTTGAATACAGATACCAACACAAAGCCATTTAAACCAGAGTTTGTATGAATATATCACAAACCCATATATGAGTTTTTATTGAATCTGGTGCATTGAACATGGATTTCAGGGCAGATCCATCTAAATCCCCAGTTTTGTATTGAATCTAGAATATAGTGTATATTATGTTGTCTAAAATATAGATGTTAGCACAGACCCACCTAAACCTGACTTCGATATACGAACCCTTCTAAACCTATCTCTGATATCCCCTGCAACATCACAAGGAGAATGAAAATACATGTCGGAACTTCATACAAATGACTCACTTAACGAAATATATCAAAACTTGGTATGCATGACCTCTGAAAACTCAAAGGTGCCTATCAGACCTAGTTTTAGCTGGCTGTGTAATTTTTTGTGCCAGGAATATTGTCAGATGGAATTTCATTGTGTTAACATATAGATGAGCCCACAGATCCAAGGCTGTGCAAGTCATTAATTGGGTTGATATTGTTGTGGTATTCAGGCAACAACAGGCATGGGGGTATCCGACGAATGCCTGAGTTTGTTTCAGGAGCTGAAGAGGAAGAAGGCGCATCGTTACATTGTGTTCAAGATCGACGAGAAATCCAAGAAAGTGTTGGTTGATAAAACTGGGGGGGCTGCAGAAAGTTATGACGATTTCACAGCATCCCTTCCGGATAACGACTGCAGATATGCAGTGTTTGATTTCGATTATGTGACTGTAGACAACTGTCAGAAGAGCAAGATCTTCTTCATTGCCTGGTTAGTATTTCATTTACTTATGTATCCTCTGTTCTATGTTATTTGGGTCAACGTTTTTTGATAGGTAATATTTCACCAAACCAGTAGGTTGGGCTGTGGTTTAGCTGTGAATAGATGTGAATTTACGAAAACTGGCCTAGATTCAATGTCAACTGTATTCCTGTATGGGGTTTACTTGAGAATTCCATCTGAAATTGTGAATGTTGTGGCATTATTGCTAGGTCTCCCGACAAATCCCGCATCAGGGCAAAGATACTTTATGCTACATCTAAAGACAGACTGAGGAGGGAGCTTGATGGCGTTCACTACGAGCTGCAGGCTACTGATCCTACTGAGATGGATATTCATGTGATCAGAGAGCGTGCCACTTAGATCATATGTTAAATTAAATTAGATTACATCATTTCAGGACTTTTGTTTAAGAACTGGGGTGATGCAATTCACTCTTGACATTATCTCATCAAGGATCTCTGCCCCGAGGAATAACTGCCATTTATCATTTGTTGATCCTTATGTGGCTTTAATTTTCTTATTTTGCTGCAACAACAAATTACTACTGAATGGCATATGTTACTGAAAACCCTGTTGGATCCAGACTACGTTGGATTCCATCATAGTCTGCAAAAAATAAAACCCATATGGATTACTCTGCCATCTTTCTTTGCCCAAAATCAGAAGGTTGAGATTTCAGAGCAAAGCTTTGCCTTGCATATGTGGCATGTTTAAACAGTTTGGATCCAGATATTACGATTTTATCACTTTACCAGTGAATTGTGTTGTAAGATGCCAATGGAGTTCCATACAAACACTTTATTCGGTGATGATTTTATAAGTAGGGTTTCTAGAATCTAGCTACATTATGTATCTTGGAAAAAGTGGGTTTTGTTATATTATGCGGGATGGTTATATATAAATTAATCTACTGATCAATGGAGTTTCCTTGCTTTAGTTATGAGAGATTCCTTGCTTCAGGTGTTTGAGAAAGTCTGATTTAGAGTGCATGTTTAAATGTAGCATGCAGAACAGGGAACTTTATTGCAAATGACCAAGTTGATAATGCTCTCTTCTAACTGAAGAGAGGTAATATAGCTTTTAACCAGATTAAGAGTGCAAATTTGAATGTGACATACAGAACACAGAGCTTTATTGCAAATGACCATGTTTGATAACGTTTTGTTCTAAGGGAGTGTTGTAGTTTAACCGCCATCAGGGTTGATGCTTACTTGGGTTGTTATACTAGCTCTCTTGCTCTTAGAAGTTGTGTATGTTTATGCAGTTCATTAACATTTCAGCTTTTTTGTTATATTAGCCCTCTTGCTCATAGAAGTTGTGTATGTTTATGCAGTTCATTAACATTTCAGCTTTTTTATTGAAGTGTAATAGATAAGTATAAAGCCTGATGAATTTAATATTGTAGAACATTGCAGCATCCCCCTTTTTTGTCACTGTTGTTTTACATCTGTCAACTTCATAGTATTAAATTAGGATTATTCTCTACCGCTTCCTCTAAATATTTTCTGCGTCTTTGATACTTTTTAGATTTTTTGAGGTTGCTTTGAGCTTATTATGTTTTGAGCTTTGCTTTGAACTTAATATGTTCTGCTGTTAGCTTTGCTTTGAACTTATCATGTTTTTGTTAATTTGTTTTTGGGTCAAAGCAGTATCAGTCTATCGGAAATCTGTGAGTAACCAATGCAAGTCTTCTAAGCCATTGCTAGAATGTTATGTTTAATTGTCCCGGGTAAAAGTAGGTATTTTTTTGGTTAATGTGTCTGTAATATGTTGGACTACTCTGTTTTTTTTGTTTGCTAAAATGTTTGGGACTCTGACTTTTTTGTTTGTGATTGTGGTTTAAGAAACCTTGACCAAGAGGCATTTAAGCCATCAAAATTATCCAGGGATTGTATATGGCTTGAGCCACACCACCCTTTAACATGGTTGGATTTTTTTGGTATTTCCTCTGTACTAGTGTGAATTCCAAATCATGACTGCCTTGTAAAACAAAATTCTCAAAATCTAATTACAGTAGGGAGATTTGATCCTGTTAAAATTACTCCTGAGGATGGGTTCTGGTTTGGACTTGAAACATCGATTAAAAATGGTCACTGTGGATAAAGATCCAGAAACAAATTCTTCAAATTCTAGTAACCATAAAAACTTGCAAACAATTTTTTTTTTTAAATAATCTATAAATTGGAGGATGTAGATTTTCACAAATAGTCATAATGTCATCAGAGATTGGAAGTAAACTATGTTCTAGTAACAAAAAAAAGTTTTAAATAATCTATAAATTGGAGGATGAAAATAGTCATAATGTCATCAGAGATTGGAAGTAAACTATGTTCTAGTTTTGATTAGCACTCATTTGGATCATCGAACCTTAACTTGTTCCTGATAATAAATGGAGTATCCACTTGAAAAGTTACACGTTTCAAAACCACAACACAATTTACTTCCCTATGAAAAAATTGGTAAATGATCAATAAAGATGTTCAAACTATATGGTGATTTTTTTCTACTTCCCTGTGACAAAATTGGTAAATGATCAATAAAGATGTACTATATGGTGATTTGGTAAATGATCAATAAAGATGTTCAAACTATATGGTGATTTTTTTCTACTTCCCTATGACAAAATTGGTAAATGATCAATAAAGATGTTCAAACTATATGGTGATTTTTTAAAGTTTCCCTATCACAAAATTGGTAAATGATCAATAAAGATGTTCAAACTATATGGTGATTTTTTCTTATGAATACAGACATTCCAAACTATCACAAAAATATGACGTCTTATTAAAGGATAATGTGGGTGCCTTATTAAGAGTTTGCTTCTAATTTGCCAGAAAGCTGTATTTTAAAACAAACAGTATGGAAAGTGTTTTAAACGGCCAGTTCTTTTAGCGCTGTTACTTTTGCTCACAATTGGTTTTCAACATAGTGTGTGAATGGCGTTTTCTTTTCGCTTTGGATTACAATGATAAAACATTGGAGTTGTTTATGGAGGAGGAGGAATTGTTTGGATGGTTAAAAGTGATTAGAATTTGGGCAATTATTTTTAAGAAATCTTGCAGTGTGTTTGAATCATGTTTTTTATGGTGAAAATGGATTCACCATCATCAAAAACCTCATAAACCCCAAAATCTTGAAATTTAATTGCTATAAGCTACATTTATAAAATCCTTGTCAAATTTTATTAAAATCTTACCAAAATTTCCATAATTTTCAAACCCAAAAACAATAAAAAAACAACAATGAATGTGCCAGAATCTTCTTTGCCTGCAACTATTCATATAACAATTATAGTTCCTGGGTGACATTCAATTATAAGAGTATTTGTTCCTTGGATCTTGTGCCCCAATACTTGTTTCTGAAATGCCCGGTTGGATAGATCATTTGGCAGATAGGGGATATCATACAATCGGCCAGATCATTTGGCAGATAGGTGACATCATACTATCTATAGAGGGCAGGGGAAATATATAATTAATAATAATAACAGTTAGGAAAATTCTGCAAAACTTACAGTAACTTCAATAGCTTGCTTATCTTTATCACGATTTTTTTTTTTTTTTTTTATGATTTAATAAGTTTTTTTTGGGATTGGAACAGGTGACCTTTCACCATCAAACGGGCTTGATTTAGTAAGTTGTTTAATACAGGTAAAATTGTATTAATTTTTTTTTTTTCGTTCCTGCTGACTATAATTTATGGAGCCACTTATTACAATGACATCGAATGGACACCGAGCCTAGTATTTGTTGGGTCTATTCATTATGATTTACTACGTTACTTATTATGATTTATTACATTATTTATATTTAAGACAGTAATAATTATTTTTGGATTACATTATTTAGGACAGCCATAATTATATTTAGTGTGAATTTATTAAGTTATCACTATAATTTGTTATATTTTTTTAATATAATTATAATTATATTTAGTCTAACTATAATACAATGCAATAGTAACAATTAAAAAATTAAAAAGTAATACAATAAAAATAATTGTATAAGGCAACAATTACAATAAAAATAATTGTATAGGTGAAAGGCAGTTGAAATTTAAATTTAATAATTGTACCAAATTTATATCAACTATTATTTAGAATAGTTATTATTTTAATTATTTAGAAAAGTTATTATTTTAATAAATTACTATTATTTAGAATAGTTATTATTTTAATAAATTAAAGTAATGTGATACTTGAAATTTAATATAATATAGTTATAATTGTATTTAGTTCAAGTGGAGGAGTAGTTGAATATTTCATATAGAATAAATAAATAATTTTAAAATAAGATAGTTAAAAATTAATATAAACATAATTATATGATTAAGTGGAGGAATAGTTGAAAATTTCACATGGGATGAATAAAAAACAGAAAATGTTTAAATATATACATTCAGGTTTTTGTGTAGGTATTTATTCTAGGTTGAAGATTGAGCAACCAAAGAAAATCGTTTAGAATAAAGAAACAAATATATATATATAATGAAAGAAATATATATTAAGGTTTGTGTGTCTATTCATTATGATTTATTAAATTATTTTTAATATAGTTATAATTGTACTTAGTGAAGAGTTAGTTGAAATGTCATATGAAACTAAAAATGAAGTAAAAATATTTAGTAACAATAATCAGTTAAATATACATTAAAGATATCTAATTCTGAAAATCAATATCTAAACTTTCTACATAAATTTTTAGCTCAATGAATTTATATTTTGTAATATATATTTTAATGTATGTATGAAATCTTGTAATGTATAATGTAAGTGTTGTGTACTTTACATAATCAATTTGAGTTTGAGAGGGGTTGTGACATTGAATTTAATAGCAAATCAATATCTAAACCTTGTACATAAAAAGTTTAAATTAGTGTTGGCCCATTGAATTTATATTTTGTAATATATTTTTTTAATGTATGTATTAAATCTTGTAATGCATAATGTATGTATTGTGTACTTTACATAATTAACTTGAGTTTGAGAGAGATTGTGATATTGATTTTAATAGCAAATCAATATTTAAACTTTCTACATAAAATTTTTAAATTAGAGTTGCTCCTTAGATTTATATTTCGTAACATATATTTTAATGTATGTATTAAATCTTGTAATGCATAATGCATGTTTTGTGTACTTCACATAATCAACTTAAGTTTGAGAAGGGCTGTGATATTAAACTTAATAGCAATTGTGGTGTAGACATATTTGATATCAACATTCTTGTACAATATAATCAATTTAAGTTTTGGAGGGGTCTTTGGATATTAATGTCCACTAAAAATTAAAGTTGATCCATTCTATTTATAATAGAAGTGTTTTTATTTATTTGAATATTTTTTAATTTGATAAAATAGCTTTTTTGGTGGTAAAATTTGATAATGCACTATCACTATATAAATAATTAAAAAGAGTTAATTAATTAATTAATATCACAAAATCAATAAATTTTTAAATGAGTACAAAGGTGATATACTAGTTATGAATAGGCTTTTTGCGTGTAAAATTTTATAATGCACTATATAAATAATTAAAAAAGTTTATTAATTAATTAATATCATAGTGAGGATTAATAATTTTTTAAATGAGTCCTGGAGTGATATATTAGATATGATGAAGATTGATATATTAGACATGATGAAGATGTAGTCGATGTAGTCCTACCAAGCTTAGAAATTAAAAGAAAATTTAATGGGAAAATTAGTACATTGTTTTATTGATTGATAAGAAAGATTTGTTTTGGATTAATTATAAGGAAAAGTTTTAAGGGTGAAATAAGCTTTTTGAAAGGATGTATTTAATTTTTTTAATTGATATGGAAAAAGGCGTGTTAAAAAAATATAAAAAAAATGCATTTAATTTTTAAATGAATAAGAAATAGGTATATAGAAAAAGAATTATGAAATATTGTTAATTAATATTAATAATATAAATAAAAATTATAATAAGTTTTAGGAAAAAATATTAACAATTATATTATTTAAATATTAGTATTATTTAAAAAACTCATTAAAAAGTATTAAGAGTATTTGATAAAATATTTTAAATATATGATATAAAATAAATATATCAAAAAGTATAAATAATTTTTGTATATAAGTATTGAGGAGTTATTGCAGTGCTTATATTAGATATCATTTTTTGGATTCAACTGCGTTAAGTAAGTCATTCATATATGACCATTTCCAAGAGAGGTAGTAATAACTCACTAATTTCTCATGATTTTTGAAAAGTCCACTTAGCACTCATTGCATCGGGTGATGCTCACAAGGGTGAAGAAGTGGGATTGAAACTAGAGAAATGAATCACATAGCATCAATCATCACTTCCGGGGCTTGCACCCGGTAACCGAGACTTCCCGAGAGGTAACCCATCCCAGATCGCCTCAATACTTAAATGCAAAGAGTGAAGGGAGCTCTACTTGAATGGTTCATGATGATAAAATCAGCTATTGATCAAATATCTCTCCAGGTGAGAACCTGGAGAGTGTATACACAAATACACACACTCTATTACATTGAATGAGATGAGCCTTAATTATATAGGCTTTTACACTAACGGAATGGTTTCAACCACTCCCTTAATATCAGGATATGAGATCTATGATTAGAGTCTCAATCCTATCTCTATGATAACAACAACCTAACTATGGATTTCTCCATTAATTCCAACACTCCCCCTTAATGGAGAAAGGGTACTGAACAATAACATATGATAACATACGCCTGCTAGTCCAGTCTCAGCTAGGCTTACAATGGTAAAAAGACATAAAAAAAAACTTGGTAACAGAGTTTTCATCTCAGTCTTCTTTGCGTGAGATCCATGCTTGTTCATTTGTGGATGAGGCTTCATCTTCACTTTCTTTGCCATGAGATAGTGATGTATCTTCGCCTCACTTCTTCCCCAGTGATGGAAGGCTTGAACGCTTATCCTCGCCCTTTTGAAAATTATGACAGGCTTAATAGGAAACTGTTTTCTCTCACCATTTCTGGTGTCACACATGTAAATTTCAGCAATGCTGTCATCTGCACACACATAAATATTGATGAGGTTATCACATTTTAAATTTTCTCCAGCTCTGTCTTCTTCTACCACGTCTTCGCCATCAGCGTCATGTGGCTCGTCGAATTGATATTCAACACATTGTTCATCTTTACATCCTTCCTGAAGATCAACTCGTGACTCTTTAATATCAGGATCTTGCACAACAGAGCGTGCCTCCTGTTTCTCGTGGTCATCAACATAACCACATTGTTTTTCTGAAAAAATTCCAGACTTAAAAATACTCCTCATGCTAAAGCCTCCAAATGCCAACATGAGAATATCATCATCATCATCATCAGAAAAAATATCTAAAAAAGTAGACATCATGTTAAAAAAGGTCCAGCTTATTTGGTTTTGTCTTGCTTTTAGATTTCGACTCCACTCGGTCTTCTTACGAGCTCCAACAACCCCGTTTCCACGCAGGCAGAAATCTTCCCTTTGGTAGCTCTTCAACAGTAGAACCTTGTAGACTGTGGCTTCTATGCCACGCAGGTCTCAGTGCCCGCTTGAGCAACAAACGACCTCTCAACAAGCTGGAAACGATATCGCCATCCAATTCTGATGCATGTAATTAGCAATCTCTAATGACACCTATTTCTGAAAATGGGTTCAAATCAATAAAAAAAAGACTTTCACGTTTTCATTGTAGCATATAATAAATTAGACGAAAATATAACAGATCTGCATTGCTCCACGCAAAGGTTGGGTCTGGCAATGGCGTTTGAGAAATAGTGGATCTTTAAATCCATGTCCCCTTCAAAATAACAAAGCTTTCTTGGGCGGAATCACTCGCTTGGGTAAGAGGCTTCCTCAACAGAAATGCCGGAAACCACGATTTCTTTGAAGGATATCTTTCTTTGTGGGATTGCTGAATAGAAATGCCAAGCTTTAATTGCTACTCAAGGAACCGAGCCCGTCGCAGAGAATATTTGTATGCCATGATGGCACACGAGCTGGACTGCCAGTTCACATAAACTCAATGCAAGAGATCACCACGATCACCACAGCAGTCCACGGCCACATTACCAAATTATCCAGAATCGTTCTTCCTCGCCGGATAATTGAAACTTCCCCACGTAGAGAGAAACTTCTCCAGGCCGAGCCACCAATCGGCCTTCAAACAACGAAAGCTTATAGAGATGCGAAGTCTTGAGAGGAGAAGCTACTGGTACGGTTGAGTACAAGAGCGAAGACTGCGGTTTATTAGGAAGACAACTCTCAATGCAGTGTGCACCAGGATCGCAGCTAGGATTTACCAGGATCCACGCACGTACCAATGACTCCACAGTGATTGTGGCTCTTGTCAACTTGGATATGCTTATGCGCACACAACATTTAATTTGTGGCTTCTCGGCACAACCAACCTCAATTCATCACACGCAGCATTCCACTCCAGCATCGGCAGACCCACCGAATCGGAATTCGAACTCGGCTTTAGTGATTCCTGACAGCAACACTGTGCACTGAATATTTCCTCCACAGTCACTGATATCACAGCTTCCGAGCCCCTGGGAAATGAACCTGCAATCCGTTCTTCCGCAGATGTATTCTGCGTTCCATAAATATGACGCTCCTGCTCTCTGCTCGTAATTAAAAAAACTTCTGCAGGAACACCATAGAAACACGACTTCACCGGCCTCAAGCAATCGGCCTTAAAAAACAGCGTTTCCTCGGCACAACCTTGTGTACAGGCTATGATTATCTGCAATTCTCCAAATCGCTGCAGACACGAGCAGCGTATGAGCTCGGCTCTTCTCCTGTAGATACGTACGCAGCTGATCGCATAGCTCTAACATGCAGCTCACAACACGCTCTAACACAGCTCGGCTCTTCAATTCACCTATTAAGCGACAACGCTATGCAACATCCTCTCCCACAGATCAATTTAGCTTTGATCTGAAGCTCTGATACCATGATAAAATCAGCTATTGATCAAATAGCTCTCCAGGTGAGAACCTGGAGAGTGTATACACAAATACACACACTCTATTACATTGAATGAGATGAGCCTTAATTATATAGGCTTTTACACTAACGGAATGGTTTCAACCACTCCCTTAATATCAAGATATGAGATCTATGATTAGAGTCTCAATCCTATCTCTATGATAACAACAACCTAACTATGGATTTCTCCATTAATTCCAACACATGAGGCACAATACTTGCTAAAGTTTTGCAAATGGGGTAGCAAGCTAAGTGGGATTGATTGTGGGCAAAACTCCACAGTTAAGCGCGCTTGAGCCAGAGGCAGTCTGGGATGGTGTTGTGACCAGCAACAACCCCCCTTTTATTTAATATTAGTAATAATACTAAATAAATGGGGACCCTTAGTTAAAAAATCCAAAAAAATCAATTAGGATTTGTTTTCCTTTTCAAATAAAACTTTATATCATAAACTTAGGGAAATTCCTTAGAAAAACCTTAAAGAAACACTTAAGTTTATGATAGATTTCAATAAAAATTTTCTTTAAACGAAATAGCGCATCCATCGCAAACAGTAGATATCTTTTGTAAAACTGAAATTGCGATAACGCGATCCCAAAAAGCCTATACCGGTCGCAAATCGCAGAGCGCAGAAATGTGTTAAATGAATACTTCTTGATTTGCGATATTTTCAATATGCGATATTTGCGATGGTTATGTTTTGAGAAAATTGCGATATTGCGCAGCAAATCGCAGATCGCAATGTCGCAGATTCATAAAAGCGCGTTGTTCAAAGAAAATATTTCCATAAATCAATATCCGTTTTGTGCTTTAATGATTGGATTAAATGAATGGATTGTTAATTAATGGTAAAATGGGATTTTGTTTTGATTGAAAGGTCATTTCACGTTAAATTAATATATTTCATCCGCCTTTGCATTTAAAACTATCTCATCACCTTTCTCATGCCATTACTCTCACTTAACTCGTAAAACCGCAGGCGCGAAGGAGCAAACGACTATACAAAGCGTTCACAGAACATCATGGGTAAGAAAGAGAAGACTTCAAATCTTGAAAACAGAGAAATGGCTTCACTATATACAGACACTGCTTGTAATAAGGATGCCGGTATTACCACCTGGGAAGGAATGTATAATTTGCTTGAAGAAGAAAATCCTGTGGTGATGCAAGTTGCGGCTACAGCAGGCTCCAGTAATTCATCTGAGGCAACCCTTAAAGAACTGGCTTGTTCATTTCTGCATAGGATAGCGGCAAGGCCAAGAATTCTTCCGTATACAGACATGGTTAAATGGGTGCTGGACAGCACCAATATTTCAGACAGGCAATTTAGAACTCCAACTCAAGAGCTAATCGGGTCGTTCACTACGGAAGATTTGAGGCTGATGTATCATTTGCCAGAACCTCAGGCGACTTATAATAAGAAATTTATGGAGAATTTTGCCAAAGAACATGCAAATTTGGCAAAATGCACGCAGGAATGGACCAAAAGAGATGAACCGTTGAAGAAAAACAAACACGGTATGTACAGTACTGGTTCACTTACCTCTCCATATTGTTTTGCTGCTGCCATGTTATGCAGGCTTTTTGGAAAGCCTGACATAAATATGATCTTGCCTGAATGGCTCTCTTTGTTGAATGCTGCGGTTAATTCTACAATTGTAGACTGGGCCAAAATCTTATCTGATAATTTGACCACTGCTATTTTTCATTACCGGTCTAATCGGACTGTTTCTCAGCGGATTTATCCGCCTTTTTATTTATCTGCCTATGTCATGGACGCTATCTGTTTTGTTTCTAAATTCCCTTTGATGGGTTGGCAATGGACAATCCACGATCCTTTGCCTATTCATGTGTATCATAAGGAACTGTGGGAATCTAAATTTGTTCCCCATTTTTACAAAATTTTCCATGGTATAATGCTGCCATTGTACAAAACATTGCATAATAAGGATGCCCCAAGGTTATCCCCAGAAACAGAGGTCGACATTCTCCCTATCGCGAGATGGTTTGGAGAAGAATTGTTCACTTATGTTAGGGTTTTTGGAAGTTCTGCTTCCCCCCATGTTTTACCCCTATATGTTCCGGATAAACTTGTAGCTCGGGAGATTGCTTATCAAACCTGTGGTCAAGGAGGTTTGACAAAGGAATTAAAAGAGAAGAAGAAAGGCATTTGGCCACAATTTCCCATAACCTGTGGAACATTTTCACTGTTTGATGTTGGTCACGCATTCAAAGAGGTAAGCAACATTACATGCTTACAACTGTTCAAGTTTTCGAGAAGGTTATTTGACCCAAATAATGTTGTTAAAATTTTTACCAATGCAATCAGAGTAAGGGAATTTTCCGGGGAACAGGATCTTTTTGATGATATGTTCCAAACAAAAGGTTCATTTAAAGAAGTTTTGAATTCAGCTCAAATGCAGTTATCTCCAGAGGAATTCCAGGAATTTAAACTTTACAGAGAGAGAAGACTAACTACTATTCCTTTGGAAAATCTACGCTTGGAACCCGCAAGGGAACAAACTCCTAGCGTTAGTCTTAACGACAGTTCGAGTACAGATAAATCTAAGTCAAAATCTGAAAAAGAGACTTCTGAATGTTCTAATAAGTCTAATGAAGAGGAAGATAAAATTGAAGAATCAGTGAAAGATTCTGCTCAATCGAAAGAGCTTCCTCAACAACAAATTTTGACTTCTCAGCAAATAA
The DNA here is from genome assembly GCA_034641835.2 of Pinus albicaulis. Lineage (NCBI taxonomy): Eukaryota > Viridiplantae > Streptophyta > Pinopsida > Pinales > Pinaceae > Pinus > Pinus albicaulis. The sequence continues at coordinate 13,568,613 of CM076584.1, forward strand.
ATCCTCCTCCTACCAATGTACATCAACAGTCAGTCACAATTGAATTAGACAAAGAACGGGAAAGCTTTAATCAATTGATTAATGTAGAAGGACAGAGTATATAGACCCCTGTACAAACAACCAAAGTTTTGAGCACATGAATAAGTAGCACAGTCACAGAAACTGAGCATATACCTATCACACCCTCCTCTGAAATTGTACTTAATGTAGAGGATATTCCTCCTCTAGATGTATTCTGCAACCCGAAATACAAAGCAGTAGTGAAGAAACAAAGGAAAAAGAGAAAGTTAGAAGGTGCAATTGCTACTGAAGCAGAACAACTAGATGTCTTGTGGAAGGATCCTACCACAGAGCCTACTGATAATCTTGCTAAGTTATCTCAAATTACAGGGGCTTATGCCTCTGCAACTATTGACAAAGCATTTGAGATACAACTCTTATTAAATAAAAAAGAAGAACAGATAAAAGTTCTGCAACAACAATTGCAACAGGTACAGGCCAATAATGAAGCACAGATAAAACTTGAAAAGTTACAGCAACAACTTCAAGAAATGCAAATTGGACATCAAAAAAGTCTGGCTGATAAAGAGAAACAAATACAGATTATCCAAGATCAGCACAAAGATGATCCTAAGCTTCCAGAGTTTATTTCAGAAACTATTTCTTTAAACAATCAACTACTGCAACAAGAAGAAGTATTATGCCAAAAAAATCTTGCAATGGAATTCTTTTTGCCAAGAGAGTGATAAGATCACAAATCATGTCGTAGATTTACGAAATGATTATGATTTAATTAATGAAAATATTACTGATTATTTGGTATGGAAAAAAACAGAAGAAGGAAGAAAAGCTGGTGCACCAATTATTAATGAAAACCATAAAGAAATACTTTTCAATAACTGGGATGCACAAATCAGAAGGGCAGAGAAAGCAGCAGAGGAGGCGGCTACAGCAGCAAACACTCTTACTGATTGTGTAAATGATAATTTTCACAAAGCTAATTTGATTTCAGAAACTGCTCCAGGATATCTCCCACAGGCACATCAACTACAAACAGAATGGAGGCAAAAGGCAGAAGAAAGAGAAAAATAAATCCAAGGGTTGAAAAGATTAAACTGGGATTCTTACTGGACACACTTAGTGAAACCACACAGTCAGCACAGTGCGCTTAATTGTATCATCAATTCTGCTGAGAAGATTGCGCATACACTTGCCGATTCTGTCTTTTCAGGACAATTGAAATCTGAAGTCGGTCAACCACATCTTCTCAAAACAATGCTAGATGCCTGCAAGTTTAAAGATCAAGTTCATAAGTAGTTAGTTAATAGTATTTATTTTTAGATTTAGTTTTAGTTTTACTGTATTTTTGCCTAGGAAAAGGACGGTCATTTAAACCGAATCCTTAATTTTTATAATAGACTATTTTTAGATTTAGCTAATTAGTATTTAAACCCTTCTCATGCATTTAGAGAAGGGTTCTGGATTATTATATTTTTGACTTGGAGATTACATTTCTGTACTCCACTGACTTTTATATTTTATAAAGGATCACATCTGGTGATTTTATGCGGAATTATCTTTAAAGTGTTGCATTTTTGTACCTTAGATTTGATTTTGCATCAGAATTACTGGATTAGAGTATCAGATTTCATTTGAAAGCTTTCAAGATGAATAAGGTATTTCTATCTGTTCACTGTTGATTTCTTTTGTCTTATGATATTTGCTTTAAAATTTGCTATCATTTACAGATATTTGTTTTCATAACGTTTCTTTATATATATCATTTTTTAGTATAATTGAAATGTTATCTTTCATAAGTATATGTAGATGATATATTATGATGAATGCAATATGTTAATACAACTCTGTTTAATTTCTTAAACAGAGTTATCTTTATTTGTTTCTGCACATTTCGATTTAAATGATAATACATTTTTATGGTTATTGTTCAAACGGAATAATTTGAAGTTGTATTCACATATGATTGCCCGGGTTAGTATTAAAATTTATTTATCAGTATTTAGTTTAAATTAGATAGCTTTATTTCAGTCAATTTAGTCTCACTCTCATTCATCCAAATCAATCCATCACCAACCCATTAGTTATAAGGAAACTGGTCCTTTAAATCCAGTCGGAGCCACCATACCAAACGGAAAAGGAGCTGTCCTAAGGTCCTGACCGGGTGGTTTTTCCCAATGTTTGAAGCAGAGATTTTCTAGGCTTCAACAGATGGGTGGCCTCCCGGGAAGTTTTGGTTACCAGGTGCAAGCCTCGAAAGTGATGATTGACGCTATGTGATTCATTTCACTAGTTTCAGTCCCACTTCTTCACCATTGTGAGCATCACCAGATGCAATGAGTGCTAAGTGGAGTATCCAAAAATCATGAGAAATTAGTCAGTTACGACTACCTTTCATGGAAATGGTCATAGATGAATGACTTACTTAACACAGTTGAATCCAAAAAAATGATATCTAATTTTTGTATATGTATGATTTAGTTAATTGATGAATGGTGTAGCCTTGAGGGTTAGCCCAATTGGATGAGCTCTTAAAGAACCTTTGCTATTGAGAAGTCACGTGTTCAATTCTCTCGACACTAGTAGGGTTAGGCTCTGTGGTTGTGTGCGATTGAGTTGATAAAAAAAGTGATCCCTTCATAGGGCTTTCATGGGGATCTGCTTGGCACAAATATTTCTTAGATGTAGCAGTCACATATTTTTGAAATCCATGAACCATATAAAAAAATGATAAATAGTTTACCTTATCTCAATCCTTTTAAAATTTTTTAGATTAAATTTTTTTTTATCTCATCATTCATTTTTTAAAGAAAAATATACAGAATTAATTTTTTTGGTAGATAATATTTAACTAATCTATTATTTAATCTTGGCAATAAATTCTCAATGGATGAGGCTAATAGATTCTTGTGAGATGAGTTTTTTTCTCAACAAAAGGGAGGGAAAATTTGATTCAAATTCAATCTTGTGATGCCTATGCTATTGGGAAAATTAAATTCACTTTAATAACAATGGTTTTTAAAAATGTTTTAACATTATGATAGTAATGTTATTTTACTTAACAAATTACAATTTGATATGAAATCATGTTCTATAATGATTTTATGCTTTGGAATTTCAATGTTGTTCTTTCTTTTCTTTACTCAATCCATGTTTTTCTTTACTTTTTTCTTTCCTTTACTTAATTCATGTTGTTCTTTTATTTTCTTTACCTTTTTTTTTAATTGTTTTAAGGCTTTTCTTTATAGTTTATAATTTTAATATTACTTTCATTAATAATTAATTTAATTCTTTATTTTTTTAAAAGAGATATTAATTAATTCTAGTCAATATAAAAATTGTGTAAAGGTTATAAAAATGGTGCAAAGGTTATTAATTAATGAGAACTTTAAACATTGTTTTTCTCATTTTTCCATAGGGTTGGGATATGTTTAATTGATGATCATGTGACCACATACTCATTAATTTTGATCTTGGTTATCGAGAGGTTTGGAATGCTTTTAATGTTTTTGTTTATTCAATTTTATTTATGGCGAGTCTTCACTTCAGGTCTATGTGAGTTAATTTATCTCTTTATCCCTTAAAAGGTGATAAATTGACGAAGCATATATGCATGGTTTTACCTATTCCTTATTAGAACTACCACAATTAGATTGTTCGTCGTGTTCTTGTTCTTTCTTCTAATGAGAATTTACCACAATGAGGATATCAAGAAGAAGTGTAATTGATATCATAGAACTTATGAGATTAATATGGTAGGGCATTGTTGTTGTTCACAAATTATTTGTCACTATTGTCTTGCATATCAATGTTATTCTTGTCTTACAACTAATAACTCAAATTTTTCCTTACCTCATTTCATATCCCTTTTAGCTTCTATGGAAATGTTTGAATCCTTTGGGGTTTCCTTTAAGTTTATTGCATTATTTTATTTTGACAATATTTAAGCTTATTATGTTACATTCCCTGACATGGTTTAAACTTTATGGGGTTTTTTTGAGCTTCTTGTGTAATAAAAAACTTGGGGGTTTGCTTTAACTTGTTATGTTATTTGTTCTCTCATCAAAGCACCTTCACATGATTATACTACATTGTGATATCCTTAATATCATTACATTGCATTGCGATGATAAAATAAATGTAATCCTTTGAAGCTATCACAATAATGCCGTGTATGTTATGTTGTGCTCATTATTTCCATGTTAAAGTGGCCTTGATACCATTACATCACATTCTATTATATGAGAAAACATAGTTGATTTGACACTATAGTGACTGAACATTTATGAATTTTCAATACAAGGTTTTGAATGGCAGGAGTGTGGCACCTTATTGTTGGAATTTCACCTACAAGCTAGTTTTCTCTTGTAGGAATTTTGTCAAACACTTAGTCAAAGTCTGATTTTGGAGATAATGAAACTCTGATTTCAGTATCCAATAAAAACTTCACAATTAATGCATTGAACTTAAACACATTCAATCTGATTTTTATGAGATGAAATACAAATGTCTAGATCAGACTTTTAACAATTGAAAGTGAAAAATAGACCACACACATTTGACATATAAGATTTTGGTTAAAGCCTTGGAAAAAATGCAAAGGGAAAACCAGTGAGAAGAGGAATTTTATTTCTTCAAAGTAATTTTTACAACAATAAATTTGCAGCAAAACACACATAATAATCTCTTAAAGATTGTGCCAAGAAAAATCTTTAGGATTTGTGCTAGAATTCCCCTTAAGATTTGTGCTTTCCTCTACTTGAAATTTGTGTTGTACAGAACTCAAAATATGTACCAAAATCAGCTAAAAAAATAGTACCAAATTGCTACACTAATGCCTTGATTTTTGTGTTGTTGTACCTCCTTAAAATTCGTGCTATTGTATAAATTTCTCAGTAGCAAAACCCCCTATAAAATCATTCCTCAAATTTCAAGCCAATTTCTGCCTTGAAATTCATGCTGGACAATGCTCAGACTATTGGAGAAACTCAATTTCTATTCTATACCCTATCTTAGAAATCATGCCCTCATTGTTGCTATGTGTTGAACTTCGCTGCTGGAAACTCCATGAATGTTGAGCCCTCCTTTGCCTTGAAAATCATGCTCCTCTTTTTTGTATGAATTCTCTCCTTGCTACCCTCTTCTCCTCATGTAAAACTCATGAATGACAATGGTGTGCCTCTTCACTCTCCCTCTCTCCTTTTATTTCTCATCAAAGACTAAAACCCCTAGCCCTAGATCTCAATGGCTGAGATTTAATCTAGCCATCTCAAGATCAATGGTCATGACTTAATATCACAATGAGCCCACATAAATCACTCAAGTGACCCAACTTTATAAAGTTAAACTCACTTGATAAATAAACAATTTTTATTCATTAATTAAAAAGGTACACTTCTCAACTTTATAAAATCACTTTATAAAGTAAAGTGTTTAGGGAGTGAATTGTGCTCGGTTACTTCTACATGATTGTCACCACCAATGAAAAAAGACCTCCAAGATACCAAAAACTAACACTCCCGCTTAGTGAGGGTGGTAATTTTGGCACCTCCACCACTTGGATATATGTCCAAGCCCATCTCATCATCTATAACTGCTCCCCGATCTGAACCTAAAGCCTGTATTTCTACCTACCCTGAAACTTGTGCTGAGAGCCTGCCAAAACCAACCATGCTCCAAGGAGTCTGATCACACTCTTGAGAATCTATCAATGCCATGTCATACAAACTGAGTCTCCTCACAATACCATAAGAATAACTCTTCCTAGCCACTTATCCCCTCTTTATCATTGTAGTGGTCTTGAATCCAAGATCTCTTTGGATCCACCCACATTTTGTCCCAACAACATGTATGAATGCCCCTGTTTGATTCCAAACACTATTGATGCATCCAAGGTCGCTCCCTATGAACATAGAATCAATTGTTGGTCCCGAAAAAAAAATCTATATCCATCATCCTCCAAGACTGATATTGAGAGAAATTGTATCATTAGACTAGGAACAAATAAAATCCTTGCCACCTCTTGAGACCCTCCTGATTCTAGCTGGAATCGAACATATCCAAACCCCTTCACTAGATGTGTGGTGCTAGCACCACAACTCAGACGGCAGTATGAGCCCATCTCTTAAATATTGTGGAACAATGACCTCATCCCCATCATGTGATTGAATTCTCTACTGTCCACCAACTATAACTCATTGTCCTCGTACACAACAATACTACTGCTAAAAATACAAGTGATATGATAAAATTATTTATCGAATTTCTCAACAAAGTCATCAATCTCAGATGAAGCTACTGCTACTACCTATTCCTATTTATTCTTCTTCTCCTTCTTGTATGGACATTGGATTGCATAGTGACCAATGTTTTAACATGCAAAGCAATTCACTTTTCTCACGTCCTTCACAGAAATATATCCTCCACTTCCCTTTACCTTAGCTTTTCCCTTTTTTGCAAGAGTAACATTTATTTATCATCCCCATGATGCTGGCCTCCACTCTTGGTATTTTTCTTGATCTCCACTTTATCAAAATCATCCCACAATCTCCCCAAATATGGAATATTTCCGCAAGTTACAATCCCATCAACAAAGACATCCAACTTCTTGGAAAAGCCACTCACTGACTATCATAACCAACTACTTCTCTGAAATGACATCTCTCGTTGCTGCAAACTCATCTCTCACTTGAGTTTTTTTAATGAGGTATGATGAAACTGTGTCAATCTTGGTCGTCTTGGTACTCAATTTTTTCTACAATACCATTTTCCTATTATTATAAGTACTTTGGTAAAGATTCGTTAAGGAATTCCACATATCATAATCAAACTCATTCCTTGAAACATGGGGAATAAGGTGATATTTAATGGCATCTAGGAGAAGTCTCTTTGCCTTAAATTATTCTTGTTGAACTCAGCCAATTAATCTTTAGGAGTGGGTGGTGTCATTTTGTTAGGTCCCTATATCACTAGTATAGCCCCTTATTATTGTTAGTGTAAACCCCTTATTGTTATTATTGTACCCTTGTAACCCCCATTTTGTTATTATTGTGCCCTTAAATTATTATTGTTAGGTCGGCCAGGATTACATTGTGGCCCACTAGGATTACATTATGGCCCCATGGACTCCTATATATAGAAAGGAGGTTTTGTAAATTGCATCATCCAAGAATTGTTCATTCATGTAATGTATTGGAGGTTGCCCCCTCGAAGTGGCTCATTTCTAAGGCGTGAATATCTCTTTTCTTCTCTCTTTAGAGCTGGTTACACAACATTTGGTATCAGAGCTTTGGGATTCTAGGGTTTCGCTGCTCCAAACAGGTCATCGTGGCATTTTCGCTATAAAATTTTTTCTACGAAGCTTCAGAATAATTTTAGAAAGAATAGCAAACTTGAGGAAGCTTGTACAAAATTGGGGAGTTTGCCTGCAATAATTTCTGGAGATATGATCTGTGGAAGTCAGGTATTTTTCTCAGTTCCTAAAAAAGTCATCGTGGAATTTGCGCTATAAAGTTTTTTGTACGAAGGGACAGAGTCTGAAATTCATATGGTGCGAAGCTGAATCCTGAGGAAATTCGTCAAAAAATTTCAGAACTTGGTTCGCAATATTTTTGGAGATATGATCTGTGGAAGGTAGTGCTTTTTCAGGCTCCTGAATTTCATCTCAAAGAGGTGATCGTGGGAAAAGTTCAATAACTCTCTCTCTGAAGATTGGATTGGAGTGCCATCAAAAGTGGTCGCAAGTACACGGCCTGTAGTTTCTTCGCTATCAATTTCAGAGACAAAGGACAAAACAGTGACACGTGGCAAGTCGTACAAGTTCGCTCTACTGAACCAGTCCAGAATTAGGTCATTGTGGGAGATTGGACACAACTTTGTCTTGGAGAATAAAAATCAGGTCAGACCTATGGCATTTGAAAGAAGCGTCAAAGGGCTACTACAGGGTTGAATTTCAGATATCGAAGATTTTCAATTACAGAGATAATTCAATTTCAATATCGATCTCCTAAAAGCTAGTAAAAGGTGTGTATTTTTTTTCCGAATTGCATAAGTCTTGTTTGAAGAATCAAGTTGAATTGATTCCAAGGGAATATTGTAGAATAGATATCAATATTGGATTCTAAAATGGCCCCTAAAAGAATTCAACACCCATTAAGCCTTCAGAAGGCTCTACTATGACTCATGAAGATGAAGAATTGCAACATGATCTATCAAAATTACAAGAGCAAATGCAACAGTTTTCACTCTCGCAAAGAGCAACCAAAAATGAAATGGAAGTTTTGAAGAAAGGCATGGAAGTGAAGATGGACGGTTTGAAGAAAGGCATGGAAGCTAAGATGGATGACATGAAAGACAACATGGAAAACATGAAGAGTGATCTAAAAGCATACATGGAAGGCTTGATGACAAGCTTAAAACCATAAATGATTCCTAATGGCGGAAATATAGGAGAAGAACCTCATGATGAGAACAAAATAAATGTTAATCATGATTTCATAAACTCGAATGTTGGTGGGAAGAACCACCATATTCCAAAAATGGATATGAGGAAGTTTGATGGAAAGGATCCTGTAACATGGATACTACAGATGGAGCAATATTTTGATCTCCATAACGTGCAAAACACACACAAGGTACGCATTGCAACTTTACATTTAGAACAAAATACATTTGTATGGTATCAATGGCTTTGCTCCCGTAAAAAAATTGTCACTTGGTCAATTTTTACGGAGGAAATGTTAGCACATTATGAGGATACAAAGAGCAACACCTTCTTTACCCAATTGATAAATCTCAAACAAAAGGGTTTAGTGGGGCAGCACATTGAGGACTTCCAAAAATTGAATATAAGGGTAACTGATCTTACAGAGGAACACAGGATTGATCTCTTCCTAGGCACTTTAAAGGATAACATCCAATATGAAGTTCGCGTTTTGGAACCTGATTCATTGGAGAAGGCATTCAGGTTGGCAAGAAAAGTTGAATGTAAAATTATGGCGACAAGGAAGCCTACCACTCAATTCTATAAAGAAGGAAGTGTTTCTACGCCTAGATTTCCACAACCTACAAGGTTGACAACACAACAATTGGAAGAAAAAAGAGCAAAAGGGCTTTGCTACAGTTGTGATAGCAAATACACTAAAGGTCATAAGTGTGCTGAGAAGAAATTATTTTACATAGATTGTGAAGAAGAAGAAGAAAATGAACAAGAAGAGGATATACACCATGAACCACCCCTAGAAGAGGAAGAAATGAATCCGACCATATCGTGTAATGCACTGGCAGGAATTACCACTCCTCAAACTCTCAAGATAGAAGGACAAATCAAGAAGAAAAAGGTAATAGTGTTGATTGATTCAGGTAGCATCCATAATTTTATTCATTGTAAGGTAGCCAAGGAATTAAATTGTTTCCTATACCCAGCACCAGAATGTCAAGTGATGGTTGCAAATGGAGGAACTATAAATTGCTCTGGGAAATGCCATAATATCAAGCTAACCATGGGGGAATATGTATCGACTAGTCCAATGCTTTCCATTCCTATGGGAGGTGCTGATGTTGTACTAGGAGTACAATGGTTACAATCTTTGGGGACGGTAGCTTTTAATTTTCAAGAACTTTTCTTGAAATTTTTTTCAGAAGGAAAGGAAGTCGAATTACGGGGTATTGCGGGGAAGCCAGGAAGGATAATAAGCTCTAGTGTCATGACAAAGCTTCTAAAGAAAGAACAGCGAGGCGTAATTGCACAATTATGCTCACTAGAAGTTCCAACATCAAAATCATCTATTTCTGCAGATCTCCAACAAGTCTTGGACAATCATTCCAAGATGTTTGAAACTCCCAAAGGACTCCCACCTATTCGTGATCATGATCATGCTATTCATTTGATTCCAGGAAGTGTTCCTCCAAACATCAGGCCTTATAGATATCCTTATTTCCAAAAGAGCGAAATTGAACGTATGATTGCAGAAATGTTAGAGGCGGGTATAATTCAACCCAGTCAAAGTTCTTTCTCTGCTCCTGTAGTATTGGTACACAAGAAGGATGGATCATGGCGAATGTGTCCGGATTATAGGGAGCTCAATAAGCCCACCATTAAAGACAAATTTCCCATTCCTGTGATTGATGAATTATTGGATGAATTACATGGAGCAATTTATTTTACCAAGTTGGATCTTTGTTCAGGATATCATCAAATTAGAATGAAGACTGAAGATATTCTAAAAACAACATTTCAACTCATGAGGGTCATTATGAATTTTTGGTCATGCCTTTTGGCCTTACCAATGCACCTTCTACATTTCAAGGGTTGATGAATTCCATTTTCAAACCCTTCCTTAGAAAATTTGTGCTAGTATTTTTCGATGATATACTAATCTACAGCAGGTCTTGGAAGGATCATGTTGAACATGTTGACAGGGTGCTCAAACTATTGCAGGAGAAACAATTATATGCAAAAACATCCAAATGTTTCTTTGGAGTACAAGAGGTGGAATATATGGGTCATATTGTATCTCACGAGGGTGTTAAGGTAGACCCTAACAAAATTAAATCCATTAAGGAATGGAAAGTCCCCACAACCATAAAGCAGTTGCGAGGATTTCTCCGGTTACCAGGGTATTATCGCAAGTTTGTTAAGAATTATGGGAGAATATCAGCACCTCTAGCAACATTATTGAAGAAATATTCATTTTCATGGACTCCTCCAACTAAGGCCCTTTAACGTCTTAAAGAGGCAATGTGGCCTAGCACTGGTTGATCTGTGGATATTGGTGGCCACCCGCCTATTTCACTTGGGCCCCCACCATTGTCTCTTTCAGTTTTTCAGTTTTGGCATAACTTACTATTTTTAGCAGTTTTTCGGGTCCTGAACTTCCGGAGCCATTTTGAGGCCCTAAACGACGTTTTTTGGGTACTAAATTTGTCAAAATCGTCACAAAAGTTGTAGTCCTCGGATAGAGCTTTCTAATGATGTATCATGTGCGTCAAACGGAGATAGTATGCCAAAGTTACGTCCCTGGGAAGTTGAAACACCAATTTACCCAAACGGGCCCATAGTTTTGGCGCTTCATCTCCTAGGGTTAGGTTTTTGGGATGTTTAGGGTTCTCCATTGTTTCTCAATAATAAATAGGCCCTCGCGCCTCATTGTAAAGCAGTTCAGAGGTCCGTAGCCACCACATCTCTTCTCAGAGATAGCTACCAGTACCCTAGCTAGTTTTATTTCCATTGTCTGTAAGCAAATTTCAGTTCTTTGATATTAATGAAAGGAAGTGTTATTTCCGCTGCATCTCTGTATTTATGGTTATGTGTTTATTCTGTTGCGTTCCTGCATAAATCCGGATCAGTGGTATCAGAGGGGTCTGCTTTTTCTCGATCCTTCTTTGCATGTCCCCAACGAGGTCGGGGTATAAGGAGCTAGGGCTTGATCTGGTGGAACCTTTGCAAGATCAGCCTCGCAAACCTCGACGGACGCTCATGGGGGACGAAAAGAAAGATGAGGGAGCAGGAGATCCTATCAAAATATTGCTCGAGGAGGCCCTCGAAAAACAAAGGAACGCGATGATGGATAGTTTTGCTCCGATCCTTCAACGGCTGCCCACCGGCGGCGCATCTGCATCCAGTAGCCACTCTGGAGTTGCGACTCCCTTTAAGGTACAAGTAAATTTTGACATTCCCATATTTGAGGGTCAAATAGACGCATATGCCGTAGATAGATGGTTGAATCTATTAGAAGGATATTTCTCTGTTCATGACTTTTCAGACCAGGAGAAGATTATTTTTGCACTCCTCAAAGCTACCCCCCATGTTAAGGACTGGTGGGAAACCTACTGTGAGAACAAGGACCAGACAGAACCCTCTCTGTTCTCGGCCGTACCAACTTCGAATTCTTTCCGAGACGCCGTCAAGGAACAGTACTATCCCGTGGGGAGCTATGAGGACAAGTACATACAATGGACCACGCTGCGACAACAAAGGGATCAAGATGTGCACGAGCTGACGAATCTGTTCCATACCCTACGCACAAAGTTGGGCATCAAAGATTCAGAGAAACATTTGGTGCTAAAGTATCGCAGCTGTCTGCACAGATACATTCAGGAGGAAATGGAGTTCCTCGACATCTCCTCGCTTGGTACGGCATACCGGTATGCTGCCAAGATTGAGCAGAAATTCAAACAGAAGAAGCGAGACTTTGGATCTGCGAATAAAAAGCAAGGAAAAGGTGCTTCCAAACCGCAGAACAAAGGACAGAGCCAAGGCATGGCGGCTAAAGACAACCCGTCAAAGCCACAAGAAAAGAACAACACCGTAAAGCTAAAGAAGGACACGGGAAAGTGGTGTGAGTTCCATAAGAGCTCCACTCACAACACAAGTGAGTGTCGGGCCAAGCAGTCGCTAGTGGCCGAGATGAGGGCTTCTGAGTCAGATGCATGCTCCGACTCCGAATCAGAACCTGAAAAGGGGAATGAAAAAGGGAAACAGATTATTGATGCGGAGCTCAACGCCACTGTTGCCACTACAAAGGTCCAGAAGGAGGAACCGGAAGATCCAGAGGAGGAGGAACGTCTCTTCCACTCCCAGATGTGGGTAAAGGGCTCCCCTGTACAGTTCATTGTCGACAATGGGAGCCAAAAGAACCCCATTTCAGCAGACGCCGTGAAGCGGTTGGGCTTGCCGACCACAGCTCACCCACATCCATACACCATCGGGTGGCTTCACCAAGGACGAGATCTCCGCCTCAGCCGGCAGTGTCGCCTTCCCTATAGCATCAAGCCCTTCACGGATGAGGTATTATGTGACGTTGCTCCTATTGATGTTTCTGATGTATTATTAGGACAACCATACTTGTGGAAGCGTCATGCCGTGTATGAGTCTCGACCTCGTGCTGTTATTATTACTTTGGGAAATAAGTTGTACAGAATACCAGAGGTACCACCTCCTACGACTATCTCTTTGGTTACTGCAAAACAATGTAGTAAGCTCATTTCCCAAACCAGGAAATTCGTTTTCCTGATGATCCGCCCCCAGGGCAAGAAGAAGACCGTGGCCACGACCTCCAGACAGGGCCCCTCTGCACGACAACAACAAATGGATAAGGTCGTGGAGGAGTACGGGGACATCTTCACCTCACCCACAGGGGTTCCTCTGCACTGCCAGGTCAAGCACCCGATCGATCTGACCCCAGGTGCGCCGCTACCCAATGGACCGATCTATCGACGCTCTGTTCTGGAAAATGATGAAATCAAGAGGCAGATTCAGGAGCTGTTGCAGAAAGGTCACATCAGACCAAGTTCATCGCCCTGTGGGAGCCCGATCGTGTTGGTACCGAAGAAGGATGGGACGTGGAGACTCTGTATTGACTATCGGGCGCTGAACAAGATCACTGTCCGGAATAGGTACCCAATCCCACGGATTGATGACCTTCTGGACCAACTCCAAGGTGCAAAATATTTCAGTAAGATCGACTTGAAGTCTGGGTATCACCAAGTACCAATTGAACCCTCTGATGTGTGGAAGACTGCCTTCAAAGCTAAGGAAGGCCTTTTTGAATGGCTGGTCATGCCTTTCGGGTTGACGAATGCCCCCGCAACCTTCATGAGGATGATGGACGACATCTTGCGGCCATTCACCAACTCATTCATAGTGGTGTACTTGGATGACATTCTGATCTTCAGCAAGACTTGGGAAGAGCACCTTCATCACATTCGACAAGTCCTCCAAACACTGCGGCAACACAAGTTGTGTGCCAATTTGGAGAAGTGCACGTTTGGCATGACCCAGGTTCAATATCTGGGATACATTATTAATGAAAGGGGGGTGCATGTGGATCCAGCCAAGATCCAAGTCATTCGGGATTGGCCAGCCCCAACCACTATAACAGAGCTTCACAGCTTTCTGGGTCTTGCTAATTTCTATCGAAGGTTCATGTTGGGATTCTCTCATATCACTTGGCCCTTGAGTCAAGTCACCAAGGGAGGAGCGAGAGCAAAAAAATTTTGGTCGGAACCTCAACAGAAGGCGTTCACAGAACTGAAAAACCGCCTCTGTTCTGCTCCAGTGCTCACTTTACCAGACTTGCAACAGCCATTTGAGATCGAGACAGATGCCTCTGACTATGCTATTGGGGCAGTTCTTACTCAACAGTGACATCCAGTGGCATTTCACAGTGAGACATTGTCTGACACAGTTCGCAAGTACCCCACATATGACAAAGAAATGTACTCCATTGTGCAAGCTTGTCGACAATGGAAGCATTACATTTTGGGGAAGGAAACAATCATCCACACAGAACACAGGCCCCTGCAGTTCATACAGACACAAGGGAAGTTGCAGAATGATCGCCATCAGAAGTGGTCCACATATCTGCAACAGTTTCATTTGAACATCAAGTACAAGAAGGGTAGCACTAATAATGTTGCAGACTGCCTCAGCCGACCACCGATCGTGGCGCTCACCACCGTGCTCAACTCTTGTGGGCACGAGACTTCTGATTGGCCGCTTCTCTATGAGAGTGACCCAGAATTCGGCCACACTTACAAGGCACTCTTGGGGGGTACGCAAGTTCCAAATTTTCACCTCCAAGATGCACTTTTATGTCACCTCGGACACCTTTGTGTTCCTTCAAGCGAGCGTGCCAAGATGATATGGGAAGCACACTACAGTCGAGTCGCTGGGCATTTCGGGGTCGAGAAAACAGTAGCAATACTACAGAAGTATTTCTACTGGCCGAACCTTCGAAAGGATGTCGAGAAGCACATCAGATCCTGCACTGCTTGTGCCATTGCCAAACCGACCATCAAGAAGCAAGGCCTATATACTCCACTACCTACCCCTAGTCGACCGTGGGAATCCATCTCTATGGATTACATGTCGGGCCTGCCTTCTACTAAGAATGGAAATGACTGTGTTTTCGTGGTCGTTGACAGATTCTCGAAGATGGCCATCATGGCGGCCTGTAAGAAGAATATCACAGCAGAAGCCACTGCTAAACTCCTCTTTGAACGAGTGTGGGTGCACTTTGGGATCCCACAGTCTATCATATCAGATCGAGATAGCAGGTTCCTCAGCACATTTTGGTCCAGCCTCTGGTCAATGTTGGACACAAAGCTCACCAAGTCCACAAATTTCCATCCCCAAACAGATGGCCAGACAGAGGTCGTCAACAGAATGATTGTACACATTCTGCGCATGTACAACTCAAAGCATCCACGCACATGGGACGAGAGCCTCCCCTATGTACAACACAGTTATAACCGGGCTCTCCACAGTTCAATTGGCCATAGCCCCTTTCAGGTGGGCTTGGGATTCCAACCACTATGTCCTATTGACATAGCCATGCCGTTTGCAGCTGCTCAGGCCGATTCAGCTCATGTCCAGTCTGAAGTTGACAAAGCAAGTAGCTTCATCGAGCGCATTCAACACATCCGCCAACAGGTTCATGATATATTGGACAGAGCCAATGCGAAGTACAAACAGCGCCATGATCAACACCGAGTGCCACACCACTTCCAGGTGGGCGACAAAGTATGGCTACATTTGCAGAAGGAGCGCCTCACTGGACCTCACCGCAAGCTTCGCCCGCTCCGATACGGGCCGTACACCATCACCAAGGCTGTAGGTAACAATGCCTTCGAGCTTAGTATTCCACCATTCCTTGGTCTGCACCCAGTCTTCAATGTGGATCGCCTTCGTCCTTACTTTCCACTTCTACTGGACACCTCGGACATTGCAGAACAACTCACACCAACAGAGTTAAACCCAGACTGCATGGAACAGGCCACCACAGATTGTATCATGGACATGCAAATCAAGAACACTCGTCATCAGCAGATCCAACTGTATCGGGTTGTCAAAGCTGGCCAACTCCTGCACCAAGGAAAGTGGTTCACCAGGGACCAAGTTCAGCAGAAATTTCCTCATCTCATGGAGGAACTTGACGCAATGGGGACCATTGCTTCCTAAGGGGGGAGGAATGATCCAGGTGGATATTGGTGGCCACCCACCTATTCCACTTGGCCCCCCACCATTGTCTCTTTCAGCTTTTCAGTTTCGGCATAACTTACTATTTTTAGCAGTTTTTCGGGTCCTGAACTTCCGGAGCCGTTTTGAGGCCCTAAACGACGTTTTTTGGGTATGAAAGCGCCAGCGAATTTTTCGATAAAATTCATCCCGACAGCTGTAGTCCTCGGATAGAGCTTTCTAATGATGTATCATATGCGTCAAACGGAGATAGTATGCCAAAGTTACGTCCCTGGGAAGGTGAAACACCAATTTACCCAAACGGGGCCCATAGTTTTGGCGCTTCATCTCCTAGGGTTAGGTTTTTGGGATGTTTAGGGTTCTCCATTGTTTCTCAATAATAAATAGGCCCTCGCGCCTCATTGTAAAGCAATTCAGAGGTCTGTAGCCACCACATCTCTTCTCAGAGATAGCTACCAGTACCCTAGCTAGTTTTATTTCCATTGTCTGTAAGCAAATTTCAGTTCTTTGATATTAATGAAATGAAGTGTTATTTCCGCTGCATCTCCGTATTTATGGTTATGTGTTTATTCTCCATGTTTCCTCGCATAAATCCGCATCAATCGGTCTTAGCTACACCAGACTTCACAAAAACCTTTATTGTGGAATGTGATGCCTTAGGAAATGGAATTGGTGCAGCTTTAATGCAGGAAGGAAGACCCATTGCTTTTGAAAGTCGTCCAATCAAAGGAAAGTATTTACAGAAACCTATTTATGAGAAGGAAATGTTAGCAATACTGCATGCACTAAAGAAATGGTGAACTTACCTAATGGGAAGACACTTCAAGGTAAAAATTGATCATGATAGTCTTAAACACTTTTTGGAACAAAGACTATCGTCAAAAGAGCAGCAAAAATGGGTCACAAAGATGTTGGGTTATGACTTTGAAATAATCTACAAAAAAGGAAAGCTTAATGTTGTTGCAGATGCACTCTCAAGAAAGAATGAAGAGGTGGAAGCATTACTTTGTGCTATTTCTATTATCCAACCAGATTGGATAACTGAAGCAAGAGATGAATGGAAGAAGGACAAAGATGTATGGACACTCATTCAAAAGTTGCAGCAAGATCCTAGTACATCTGATACATTTAGTTGGAAAAATGATTCCTTATGGTACAAAGATCGCTTATATCTTTGTAAGAATTCCCAACCAAAACAAAAGATTCTTCTGGAATTGCACACTTCTCCTTTAGGAGGACACTCAGGATTTTTAAAAACTTACCACAGGGTGAAGAAAGAATTTTTTTGGGATGGCCTTAAATCCGATATTCGAAAGTTTGTGGCGGAATGTTTGGTTTGCCAGCAGAATAAAGTGGAAACAATTAAGACCCCAGGACTTCTACAACCTTTATCCATTCCAAGTCAACGTTGGGAAGAGATTTCAATGGATTTTATCACAGGTTTACCTAAGTCCGAAGGAAAGAGTGTCATCATGGTCGTAGTTGATAGACTTACCAAGTATGCACACTTTTGTGCATTATCTCATCCATTTAAAGCAAGTACAGTTGCTACTACATTTATGGACAAAATTCAAAAGCTACATGGAATCCCAAGGGTTATTGTGAGCGACAGAGATCCCATTTTTACCGGAAATTTTTGGACGGAGTTATTTTCTTGTTTGGGTACTCAATTAGCTCATAGCTCATCTTATCATCCTCAATCTGATGGTCAAACTGAGATAGTAAATAAATGTTTGGAAGGATATCTTCGTTGTTTTGTATCCGATAAACAAACACAATGGGTCAAGTGGTTACCTCTTGCTGAATGGTGGTATAACACTTCCTTCCATACTGCAGCAAAAATGACCCCATTTATGGCACTTTATGGATATCATCCACCATCCATCACATCATCTTTAAGGAAAATTCGAAGGTTCAAGCAGTGGAAGATCACATCGAGCATCAGCAAGAAGTTCTCCAACTCTTAAAGGATAACCTGAATTTGGCACAAAATCGAATGAAACAACAGGCAGATCAACATCGTAGCCAGAGAAGTTTTGATGTAGGAGATTGGGTATTTTTACGGCTACAACCATACAAACAAATGTCCCTCAAGCAAGCAAAGAAGGATAATAAATTATCGCCAAAGTACTATGGTCCTTACAAGGTGTTGCAAAAGATCGGTACTATGGCATACAAATTGGAGCTTCCTGCTTCTTCACGAGTACATCCAGTTTTCCATGTTTCATGCTTAAAGAAGGTTATAGGTGAAGATCTTCCAGTTCAAACAGTATTGCCAGAACTTGATGGGGAAGGGAAAATCATATTGGAACCTGAAGCAGTCATGGAAAAAAGAACTCGACAACTACAGAATCGATCAATTTCAGAGTATCTCATCAAGTGGAAGAACTTACCCACTGAAGATTCTACATGGGAGGATGAGAATTTTATACAGAAGCACCCGGAGCTACTCAAGTGTTGAGGACAACACTTTTTTGAAGGAGAGGGGCATGTTAGGTCCCTATATCACTAGTATAGCTCCTTATTATTGTTAGTGTAAACCCCTTATTGTTATTATTGTACCCTTGTAACCCCCATTTTGTTATTATTGTGCCCTTAAATTATTATTGTTAGGTCGGCTAGGATTACACTGTGGCCCACTAGGATTACATTATGGCCCCATGGACTCCTATATATAGAAAGGAGGTTTTGTGAATTGTATCATCCAAGAATTGTTCATTTATGTAATGTATTGGAGGTTGCCCCCTCGAAGTTGCTCATTTCTAAGGCGTTTACATCTCTTTTCTTCTATTTTTGGAGCTGGTTACACAACACATTTCCTTCTCAACAATGTCCCACGATCCAAACTCTTCAAGTATCAAGAAAATCCTCTCCCTACATGGACCAAAGTTATCAACAACATTCAACCTATCCTCAACCCTCAAACTTGTAGCCATGACTTTCTCAATTGAACAACAATAACATTCCCTTCTCTTTTCCTTAACACAACCCTCTTTCAATCCGTGCAATACCACTGTGTCAAAATTTTCCCATTGAACTTCAGAGTCCCAGCTCTCACACCGTGTTGATATTTCACTTACAAGCTAGTTTTCTCTTGTGGGAC
This sequence comes from Pinus albicaulis, assembly GCA_034641835.2. Classification (NCBI taxonomy): domain Eukaryota; kingdom Viridiplantae; phylum Streptophyta; class Pinopsida; order Pinales; family Pinaceae; genus Pinus; species Pinus albicaulis. Next base: position 13,587,713 of record CM076584.1, read on the forward strand.
TTTTGTCAAACACTTAGTCAAACTTTTATTTCAGTCTCCAATACAAAAATTCACAAGTAATGCATTAAAATTAAACAAACCCAATTTAATTTTTATGAGCTCAAATACACATGACCGAAACAAAATTTTAATAACTGAAAAAGAATAGTAGAAAACACACAATTAACACAGAGTTTTCAGCAAAGCCCATGGAAAATCCTCGAAGGGAAAACCACTAGAAGAGGAATTTTATTTCTTTAGAGAATATTTTTTACAGCAATAAATTTCGAGCAAAACACAAAAAATTATCTCTTGAAGATCATGCTAAAAATAAATCCTTGAAATTTGTGCCAAAATTCTCCTTGAGATTTATGTTGTCCTCTCCTTGAAATTTGTGTTGTATAGACCTCAAAATCTATACCAAAATTAGCTCAAAAAATCATTTCAAACTACTATATGAATGCATTGATTTTCATGTTGTTGTACCTCCTTGAAATTTGTGTTGGTGTATGAATTTGTTAGTAGTAAAACACCCTAAAAAATTATGCCTCCTTGAATTTTGAGCCAATCTCTACCTTGAAATTCATGTTGGACAATGCTCAGACTGGTGAAGAAACTCAATTTTTGTTTTTTACCCTGCCTCAGAAATCGTGCCCTCTCCTTATGGTACGCTACACTTGGATGTTGGAAACTCCTTGATTTTCGAGCCCTCATTTGCCTTGAAAATAATGTTCCTCTCTATTGTACGAATTGTCTCCTTGCAACCATCTTCTCCTCATCCAAAAATCATGAATGAAAATGGTGCGCCTCTTCACTCTCCATCTCTATTTTTGTTTCTCATCAATGACTAAAACCCCTAACCATAGATATCAATGGTTGAGATTTAATCTAGCCATCCGTTGATGGGCCAAAATGTACCGCCAATAGTAAGGGGGTCTCCCCAGTATGAAGTCTCAATTAGACGTCACACTGTTTGCGATAGGAGCCCCATTCGGGATGTGGGCTCGACTATCACCATGTTTGTTTTCTCTTGTCTATCAAGTGAAGCGAAGTTAGTGTGAGAGCAAGTGTGAAATGCTTAGATAAGATAAGATAAGATAATAAACCCACAATTGACAAACTCACAGGGCTATGCACAATAATTTAGTAGCAAAAAAATAAGAAGAAGCACATCTCAAAGAGGAGTCAGTTACCAAAAACCATCCAAGACATACAAGTAAGAAAGTGTTAAAGGTTAGTTGAAAATTAGTTCACAATCGGTTACTAGCATTTTCATGGTATATAGAGCAAAGATTAAAAAGAAAACATATAATCAATATTTATGAATTAATTCATAAACATATAATCGATATGAAGTACACATGCACAAACAATGGAAACACTGGATAGCCATTACAAATCCAAGTGCATGTGCCACAAGCCCATCAAAATCTAGTAGTGGAACGAGGGCGACTCATATCATCTCCAAAACAAAACCCTAGCCTCACCATAAGTCACCCTAAAAGCTACCAAGAGAAAAGTGCTTCCAACTCCCTAAACACAAAACAACTATATAAATGCCATAAGAGATGAAGTGCTAAAATTTCCCCTCTCCTTCTCGAAAGGCAAGGAATGAGGATATATTTATAAAAATGGGGAAGAAACCTTTTGCCTTCCACATGTCTCTTTGACTTCCTCATGATTATTCAAATTCCAAATTCTCCTAAAATGAATTTGATCATTTATTACATTATAATCATGACAAAATAATATTCACGAAAGAAACCTAATTGAATTTTCTACTACAAAAAATTGGAAGTTCAGATCATTGTTGTAATTGAGCAATCAGGCTGCCATGTTGATCATCAATTTTTATTTACAAAACCATTGAGCATTTAGAGATTTCTCATGGTCTTTCATCCCACAAGATTGCATTCTGTTAAATCTAATGTTTATATTGGTGGGTTGTCAGTGAAAAGGTATTGACATATACATATTGTCAACTCCCATTCCCTGTAGAAAGGAACAAATTCAACAATAACGAGAGTGGAATTCACATCAAACACACTGAATATCCCAATTTATCTAAGTACAAAAAAAATAACAACAAGAATCCCTGCCAAGCTGCGCAAACATCACAACATAGCTAAGCAATATAATTGCGATATCAATAGTTATCTTTCTGTTGAGTTCTTCTTGCCTAATTTCTTTGAGAGGGACTTCTTCGAAATGTTATAATTACACATTGCAGAACCAATACCAATCCCTTCTCCGCACTCGCAAGATCAGTTCTTTGAGCTCTTTATCATAGGAAGTTTCAATTATTTTTGGCACCAAGTCATTCAACTTCCGATAATTTCAGGATTCTGAATTTGAGAAAGAATGGCTAAATATCCATTGGAGAGTACCAACACATAAACATTATCCTCAAAATCATTGCTTTCAGATTTATATGAAATCAACGTGCATCTCAAATAATTTTTTCAGATTCAAATTTTATATAGCTCGGTAGCAGACCTCATCACCACAACTCTTATACTTTTCATTAACTCTTCGAATTGAAAACTGCTCTAGGATGATAAGTTCCATAATCATCCTCAATATAATAAAATATCTTCCCCAAAGCTAGAATAAAGAAAGAAAATGATGAAATTTTCCTATTTAAAAGGAATAGGGGTTGTTAGAAGCCATGTATGAGGAAAATCCTCTTAGCCTCCTCCAAAAACTTTGGAGATGATATCCGAAATTATAACAAAGAAGATGCTGCTACAACACAATAAGGAGATAATCATTTAATTAACCTTGTCAATTTTAGGCACTGCACATGCACTAGTTGAATAAATTTGGTTAGGAAAACTAGTAGTTCGATAGATACCACAAGAATATCAGCATGAGCATCTTGGTATACCTTGGAAATGATAAAGTTGCAAGTGGTATCCACTGTGAAAATTTCTAGATCTAAATGATATCCAGAATCCTACTACAACCAATTGAATTTACTTCTGCTATTTGTAAATTACATTACAAAATTATTTCAAATTTATTCATGAAATATTGAAGCAAATTAATGAAGCAACCTACAATTAATTACTTATGATTATGAAACAAGGAAACTGAGCAAAGGAAAATATACACATAGGACACCGTTATTTTTGGACGAAAGTCCCTGGAAAAACCCAATGCCGGAAAATTGGTGCAACAGATCCGAGGGTTTGATTTTATTAAACAGTAGAAAATTTTGAATACATCTCTGAATACCACAAAGGTAATTCAGTTACAGAGAGAGAAATACTGGCCGAAATATTGTGAGTTTTACCTCACTCAATCAATGAAAAAATATCGGCTGATCTGGTCACTGAATGAATTGCCCCTGGAAGGCCAGGCCATGTGCTGCCTCTGGGCAGTCCCTACATAGTCCCTGCTTCAGCCTCTCTAGGCACTGCGTGATCTGGATTTATGCAGGAATGCAACAAAATACATATATAACCATAAACATGGAGATGCAACAGAAATAATGCTTCATTTTATTAAAATTAAATGACTGAAATATGCTTACAGACATAATGGAAGTAAACTAGCTAGGGCGCTGGTAGCATATCTCTGAGAATAGATGTGGTGGCTACAGGCCTCTGAACTATGTTACAATGAGACATAATAGAAATGAATGAGCGAGGGCATTGGTAGCGTATCTTTGAGAAGAGACGTGTTGGATACAGGCCCCTCCACTGTGTTACAATGAGGCTCAAAGGCCTATTTATTTTTGAGAAACAATGGAAAACCTGAACCATCCAAAAACCTAACCCTAGGAGATGAAGCCCCAAAACTATGGGTCTCGTTTGGGTAAATTGGTGTTTCAACTTCCTGGGGACGTAACTTTGGCATACGATCTCTGTTTGACACACTCAATACCTCATTAGAAAGATCTATCCAAACACTACAACTTTTGAGTAAGAAACATTAGTCTACAAAACCCTATTGCTCCCGATTTTCCCAAAAAACGTCGTTTAGGGCCTCAAAATGGCTCCAGAAGTTCAGGACCCGAAAAACAGCTAAAAATAATAAGTTGTGCCGAAAATGAAAAACTGAAAGAACTGATGGTGGAATTTCAAATGAAATAGGTGGGTGGCCACCAATGTCCACCTGGATCATTATGGCCCCAAAATGGCTTCGAGAGTGCAATACCTGAAAACGTGCTAAAAATAGTAAGTTGTGATGAAAGTGAAAGGCTGAAAGAATTGATGGTGCGGGTCCAAATGGAATAGGTGGGTGGCCACCGATATCCACCTGGATCATTGCGTCACCCAGCTAGGTGATCGATCTGCAACCCAGAATCACTGCTCTTAGTTCTCGGTCTCACACCCCGGTTCCAACTTCTGAAACTAATTCATATGAAATATCTTAGACTCTTTCTCACCCTATGTGCTGCCTCTACATGGCCTTGTGTGGCCCTCCATCAGCCTCTACATGAGATCTGCTAGATCACTCTCTGCCTATCTTTGTTGATGATTCTTCGGCTAAGAAAATCTCTCTCTGGAAGCTATCCCTGCCCCTCACTATGCTGGAATCACTTAGATCAAGTTCTCTTATGAGCACTGCTCACTTCAGAAAATCAATCACTTAGATTCACTCAATGTGTCATTCCAAATGACCCTAAATCCTTCATTTATATCCTTCTCGTTGAGACTTCAGCAACTAAGATTAGATCTCCAATCAACGACTAATATTATAACTTGACTTGATCCATGTTCTCTAGAAGATTCACACTCTATTTTATTAATACCCTTTAATTATTTAATTTTCCTAAAGTTAAAATTAGGGTCACATTAAAATAATTAATTATTTTAATAAAACACATTCTGAGTGGAATTTTCACAAACGATTTCTGGGTTCTTGGGAATACATGTTCCTAAGCCTCTCCACAAATTTTGAGACTTAGAGCACTTCTGATGCTACCAAAAATAAACACTCCCTCTTAGCGAGGAAAGTGCTCTAACAACATGCCTACTGCACATTGCTCTAACCCTGAAGCATCCTCTACACCGCTAATGTCTAACAAGATTTCCACAAACCATTGCACTGTTGATGTAACTGTACTGCTACCCTTTAAATTGCCACTGCCAATTCTACATTCATACTACAACTCCCTCTCAAGTGTTGCATCTACTATGCTGCTAGCACTGCCACTGCTAACACTACATATGCACTGCAACTCAGTTACCGAGTGAAGCAAACGAAACCACCCAAAAACTGAACAAGCATTTAATGGATGCACCTCGGTGCTTAAGATTTGATCGCTTCTAGTCCCACACTTCCCTCTGAAGCCATTGCATTATTGAAGCTACTGCACTGTTCCTCTATGCACTACTGCCTCTTTGCTCGGATTCTGGCGCTGCTAACCACTGCATATGTCGCTCCATCACTCCTTGGCTCCCATTGAAAACTCCTACATCCTGCTACTACTGATCATGGGCTCCTGTAGCAAGGTGATGATCCATGAGGTGGGTTCCTCAAGGATCCTTCCCAAGTGAAGTTTAAGGTGAACTATAGTTCCATGTCACCCCATCTCCCTCCTGGAGATGCGTGGGCACTCATGGCATACTCATCCTCCTTAATCTTCGTGGCTGCAACCTTTGGATCGTGATTCTCATCCTTATCCTTTTTTCTTCAAAGGACACTGTGATTCATAGTGGCCCATCTCTCCATATCTGAAATACTTCACCTGGGAGACATCCTTCTTGCGTCTCGGTTTCCCTTACCGCTCCTTTGATGTGAGTGCTGCATTTTCCTCCTCCTTCGGATTCTTCGATCCGCTCCTGCTGCTACCGTCAATTTTACACTTGACCAAATCTCTTCTTAGCTCCTCCTCCTGAAGAGTTGCCCACATCGCCTCCCAACTCGGTAGCGTCGTTGTGCTTAAGATATTTTGGACAAAAACTTACCACTCCTCAGTGACTGCATTAAGGGTCAGTATCACCATAGTTGTAGTAGAGGGGGTAGATCCAATGACTGCCAACTGATAATGGATATCCTGAAGTCTCGTTAGGAATGAAACAATGCGCTCCCCCTTCTGCATCTGGATCATCTGAAGCTTCTGCTTTAAGTACATCTTCCACTGCTCTGAAGTTCCTTTGTATCGTACACACAAGGCCTCCCATATCTCCCTAGCTATGTTCTTGCTAGCTATATGAGAGACTATATTATCCTTGACACCATCAAGGATAAGTCTCCTGGCCTTTTCCATATTGGAATTGTAATTTTTATTATGATCCGGATATGTAGGCACAAAAACCACTTCTACGAACGCCTTGAGATCATAATCGTCTAAAAGGAATTTGATTCTTTCCTTCCAGATCACGTAGTTGGAGGATCCCTTCAACCGATATTGATCTCTAAGTCTGTGAGCTTCTATCTCAGCCGAAAACTGTCAAATTGCTCCCTCTTTCTCCCTACTATTTAGCTTCTAGGCTAGCTTACGTACTCCCTGATGGAGGTGGTAAGTTTGCTACCTCTATGCTACCCAAAAAACAATAAAAACTAAATTCCTCAGCAAGGAACTCACTAAGGAAGAATTCCTTCACTATGCGTTCTTCTTCTTTGTCTGATGATTCTCTTCCCAATAACTTCTTGCAGAAAAATTACGTCCCTTTGGCTTTGCGTGAAGGATTTTTGCTTCTCCCTCTGCCTCGACAAGATCTCGATCCAGAATTCTTACCTCTTTGTTGACTCACTCAGATAAAATTCCTAGATCTAAATGATCTCCAGAATCCTACTGCAACCAGCTGAATTTACTTCTGCTATTTATAAATTACATTACAAAATTATTTCAAGTTTCTTCATGAAATATTGAAGCAAATTACTGAAGTGGCCTACACTTAATTACTTATGATTATGAAATAAGGAAACTGAGCAAATGAAAATATACACATAGGACATTGTTATTTTTGGACGAAAGTCCTCGAAAAAATCCAATGTGGGAAAACTGATGCAACATATATGAGGGTTTGATTTTATTACGAAGCAGAAAATTCTAAGTACATCTCTGAATACCACAAAGGTAATTCAGTTACAAAGAGAGAAATATTGGCAGAAAGATTGTGATTTTTACCTCACTCAATCACTAAAAAAATCTTGGTTGATATGGTCACTGGATGAATTGCCCCTAGTAGGCCCCACGTTTCCTCTGCGCAGTCCCTGCGCCAGCCTATCTAGGCACTGCGTCACCCATCCAGGTTATCGATCTGCAGCCCATAATCATTGATCTCAGCCTCCCAATATCACAACTAGTTCCAGACTTCTTAATCTAATTCTTTTGCAAAATCTCAAACTCTTTCTCACGCTCTGCATTGCCTCTACGTGGCCCTACGTTAGCCTCTGCATGAGAGCTACCGGATCACTCTTTGCCTCTCTCTAATGATGATTATCCGGCTGAGAAAATCTCTCTCTGGAAGCTATCCCTGCCCCTCAATGCACTAAACTCACTTAGATTGAATTCTTCTATGAGCATTTCTCACTTCAAAAATTTGATCACTTAGATTCACTCGGTGTGTCATTCCAAATTACCCTCAAGAGTTCCTTTATAGCCTTCTCGTTGAGACTTCAATGAATGAGATTAGATCTCCAATCAACGACTAAGATTATAACTTGACTTGATCCATGTTCGCTTGAAGATTCACACTATGTTTTATTAATACCCTTTAATTATTTAATTTTCCTAAGTTTAAACTTAGGGTCACATTAAAATAATTAATTATTTTAATAAAACACATTCTGAGTGGAATTTTCATAAACGATTTCTGGGTTCTTTGGAATGCATGTGCCTAAGCCTCTCCACAAAATTTTTAACTTAGATCACTTTCGATGCTACCAAAAATCAACATTCATCTCCTCGTGCTTGTCATAAAATTCATTAGTGTCTGCAAGCAGGTTGGAAAACAACCACTATATAATTTGTTTAGTGGCATCCTCAATCTTCTCTTAGTAGTTGTGAGCATAGTTCTCCAAGGAGTTGTTGGTCTCTACCCTTTTCAACACTCTTGTATATGTGTTTCTTTTCATTTTCAATGTCACATGAGAAAGTTTGATAAGTTTCCCTTGCAACTCGAGCAAACACCTCTCTAGCTAGTTCATAGATAACAGTATCCCAACTAAAACTGGAGTTAATTGTGGTTTACCAAAAGAAATAAAATGACAGGTCACACATCTTGGGGAATATTGTGGTCCTCTTACCAGAACGAAGAACTACTTGATCGTCGGCACAAGGTAATGTAAAATAGCCCTGAATCATTGTACCAAAAATGGATGTTCTTTTGTTATCACTAGACGCTCCCATTTTAATTTTCAATTGCTACTTTGAGTGTTTGGTAACTAGCCTAGTGAGCTTCACCAAGCCTGTGAACGTGTACATGTTTGTTTTTCCCAATCCTGTGGCATCAGTCCATAGCTCGAAAAGCCATTTGTGGGTCTTAGTCGTAAATGATGCCAGTATCTGCGGTGATAATATTAATCCCAAGTTTACAGTAGGATGTATTAGGTTTTGAATGCACAATTTGGGATGTGATGTTGGGTAATCACAATTTTGGATTTGATTTTTCAATGAGGGGGGAATTTGCAAAGTAAACCTAATGAGTGATATCGAGGAAAAATGCAAAAGAAACCTGATGAGTGATATCATGTTCTAAATAGTCAGCTCACGATCCTATTTTGTTAATATTTTTCTCAGTAGAGCTAATCAAACTACCAGTTTCAGAACCTATGAGCTTTTAGTCGATGAATTGCAACACTTGCTTATTCAAACATATTTGCTTTGCACAATTAGATATAGTCTCTTGTGAAACATTATCAGATTAATCCATTCCATTAGAGACTGTAGGTCTGACAGCTTCTGTTTGAACTTCAATCTTGTATTCAAGAACATCTCTATCAACATCAAGTCTATACCGAAACATGTTTTGTGTCTTCTATCCTCTAGTAGATGTGTGATAGCCTTTGCAGTTTCTAGAACCCTTTGAACCCAAATGTTTTTTTCAATATTTCCAGTAAAGCCACCTAAAGTGAATTGTGTTGGGTCTAATGGAAAAAGTATCCTTGGTGAAAAATCATACAATGATGCAACACTTCATTATACTTCTTAGAAGTGGAAAAGGCAATATCACCTTCCACTCTAATTCTATCAGAACATGTTGAAGTATTTGGTGTTTTTTAATTATTTGCTCCCTAATGATGGAAGGCTTCATAGTCTGATTGCAACTTCGCCCAAAACCTAGAAGACATGGATGAATTGGGGTGAAAGTACACTATGATTTTCCTGATTTCCTAAATTAAAGTACTTGCATACAAAATAATGTATAAAAAAATAGGCAGCCAAAAGAACCTATTATGACCATGATTTATTTATGAATAACTATTGAAAACCTAAAAAATGTTTGTGAAGAATTTTAAAACAAAGGGGTCTCAAAATTTTAAGGGTACAAGATGAAAGTTTTGGGGGGTGTTATAGCAGCTACAACACCATCTCAAGATAGATAGTCATGACTTAATCCCACATTGGGCCCACTTAAATCACTCAAGTGACCCAACTTTATAAATTCACACTCACTTCATAAAGTAATGTGTTTAGGGAGTGTAATGTGCTCCATCACTTCTACATGACTTAAACAAGAATGTGAGTGCCTTATTTAGAGGTTCATTTGAACCATGAGATTTATGAGAAAAATCACCAAAGAATTTGGTGTAAATTTTTTTTTAACACTAAAAGAAACTTGCAAGGAGGTTTAAATTACCTTTCTTATTTTTAAATGGCTAACACTCTTACTCTTAACATCGATTTTCATATTATTCTTTGCCTACTTTTATTCATGATATCGCATTATAGTTCCTAGGTGTCATTTAACTAATCTAATGTTATATATATGAGTTACTATTTATGGAACCTTATGCCTTTGTAACCTATTTTTGAAATGTCCTAGTGTATTATATAACATAATAAATCATAGAACACTCACATTATTGTAGGGTTACCCCAAATTTTAATGTAATTAGTTTATTTATTTTTCCACATATTCTATAAATAACATAATATCACCTATTTGTCAAATTAGATATCCAATTGACTATAACTAATTAATACAATATAATTTTACATAATTTTTGTGCTACAAAGTATTTAATTAAGATTATTCCACATTGATTTTTCAAAATATGGCAAAAGTGTGCATCTTGTAAATTGGGTTCCTGATTGAGATTTTTGCATCTAAGTTGATAAAAAACTATTTTTTTTAACACACAATGTATGTAAGGGGTTTTAAATGGCTAATGCTCTTGGTTATGCTATTTTTTCTATTATTTGATTGCCGAGTTAGGGGTGTGAATGACTATCTTGCTTTTCTTTATAGTACACTGATAAACATTAGTGGAAGGTTTAGGATGTGAGAAGAACATCAATTTTGTTAGAATCTTCTTTGCATACTTTGATTTATGACAACCCATTATATTTCCTTGGCGCTACACAACAAATTTCTTATCATATGTAAGATTAGTTATTCCTTGTATCTTGTGCCCCAAAAACCTTTTTCTAAAATGGTGAGTTGGATAGGTATCTTGGACAGGGAACACCATATTATCTATACAATGTTTAAGAAAAATACATAACTAGTCATAATTTAGGCAAGGAGACCTACATTAAATTTCTTATTCTAAGGATAATTTTGGTGAAGCTATTTAAATTTTACTATAATTTTAATTGTACTACTATACTTGTACTTAGTTCAAGATTTATGTGCCTACCAACTGTGATTTATTAAGCTATTAAATACAAGTATACTTAATCTAGTATTTTGATGTCTACTTATTAGATTTACTAAGATATTTAATACCACTACAATTAGTCCAAATGAAGAGGCCAATACATGATTTTTGTGTCTACTTATTAATATTTGCTAAAATAATTAATACACCAATAATTGTAACTAGTTAAAGTTAAGAGGTTATTGAAAATTAATATTACAACAATTTTACTTAGTCCATATTGTGTCTATGTGGTTTTCCATTATAGTAATGGAAAAGCTTTTGAAGATACTTTGATTTTCAAAAAGGAGAAGCTCATGACACCACTATGAGACTTGCTATCCTAAAGATAATTGAAGGGTAGTAAGGACATGTTAGTGTTGTCCGTGAACAAGAACTTGAGGTATTATTCTGAATGGTTTATCTCATAACTACAATAATCTCACATAGATGATGATAAAGAAACTATTGAGTGAGTGCTAGTCATGAGAGGGATGAATGTTGTGATATTCTTGAGAGAAACATCAAGGCTCTCAAAGGTGAATTGAAATTTTATAAACCTATGCTGAGATTGTAAGGATTAATGTCCTATCATTAAAAGTAATAAAATGGGCATGTTATTGTTATTATTAAGGAAAAATGATGGCTTGAGATACAAAGTTGATTAAATATCTTATGAAGTATGAGTTTTTCACAAATATGATGAGAAGGCCACTTGGGAAAGAGCTGGTCAAATCAAAGAAAATTAAGTGGTTTGATCATGATAAGATCAGGTTAGCTGCAACAGGAAATGTTGCATGGAAAGATGAGCCCTTGGGTGGATTGTGGAAATAACTTGTCAATATGGACAAAGTTATGCAATGATGAAAGTAGTGGATGCTAGAATGAAGGAAATTGTACCTTAAATGGTTATCAAAATAAAAAAATAACTGTATTGATATAGCCTATGATTGAGACAACTTGTATGCATAAGAGTGCAAGGGGGAGGAACCCTTGGGATGTTACAAGAAATAATTTGGGATGTTGATCTTGTTGGAAACAATGAGAAAAATTTAATTAAATTTGGTGCATACATTTAATATGTTGGAGTTTTGAATTGCCCTATTGAGTTGAATGTAGAGTTAAATCAAGAGCACATATTTAAATAATTAGAAGTCAAATAAGGAATAATTGAATGGGATGATGAGAACAACTGGATTGTGGAGTCCCCAAGTTGTGTAAAATATTGAAAAGGGGGAGTTCCACCTCGATATTATTTTGTGTAATCAGATTCCATGCCTTCTCTTTAAAATGAAAAAGGCTTAAATTTGTAATATCTTAAGTTTGAAAAGGCTTGATTGATTGATGATATACATGGATGGACAAATGAAATGTTGAAAACAAATGAAAATGAGTTATTGTAAATAAAATAAAATTGATTGTTGATTTAGAAGTGTTGAGGCACATGTTTTGATGGATTTGACTAATAACTAATGTGTGGATGAAATTGTGAATAAAGAAAAGATGCATACTACTCTCAAGGATTTGATTCTAAAAGAACCCTTATTTTAAATGGTGTTGGAACAGGGTTTTCGACAAGCTGCGGAATTGGTCCGATTTTGCATATTTTTTATTATATTTAGTATAGCGTAGGGGTCTTGGGGTGGGTCAAAGCCCCGAAAGCATTGTAATAGGGTAGAGGGTAAGCTTGCAGTCCGAAAACCATGGTTTGCGGACCATAGGAAAGGTTAGGAAAGATTGTTATAAATAGAGGGACATTTTGGATTGTAGGTAAGAAATACAATGATGAGCTACTAATGCGAATTGTGGTTTATTGGATCTGTTTGGGTTTTTGAGGAAAGGACTCCTGCGGGCTGTGTGTGCAGAGATCCAGAGTCCTGCTGTATGCGGACCCTGCTGCTTTTTGCGCAGGCTGGGACGGGTATTGTAAGAGGGAATTGATGAATTGATGAATAATAAAAGATGTTTGAGAACTGAATCTATGTGTACTGTTTATGCGAGTCATTGGTAATTTTTGTACTCTGTATTCAGCTGCGAAAGTGTTGTGTAAGTGTGGTTACTGCATCTGGATCTGTTCGGTTATGTTTTATGCAATACTATGTTACTGTCGTAGAAGTATATAATTATTAAACATTGTAGTATAGTTGACCTTGCGCACGTGGATGCGAAAAGAGACCTATAGATCTTGCTTCGAAAGAAGCGATCTATGCATCGCAGGGCCAGACGTAGCTCCGCTTGCCTTACCTACCCTTTCTCAGGGTGCGGAAACCTGGTTCCAGCACCCACCCATACTACTTTGAGTGAGACTTTGACCTATGCTAGTGGGTCACTATCGAAAGGGCTAGTAGTATAGGGGTTTGTTTGCAAACCTTAAACTTAGAACTTGGGTCAGGACCCCTCGTGCCAACAAATGGTTCCGTTTCCAGGACAGGGAGCATGTTGAGAAGGGGATCAGGTAATGCCAAGAAAAATATTGAAGGCCTGACAAGGGAGAAGAGCAGGTACGATTGAATGATTTCCAATCTGGACGAAAGTACAATGCGGAGCAGTAAGTACTATCGAACCAATCAAGAAGGGGATAGATCTGTTTATAGATCACTGAGAGGAGCAACTGCACAAAGCCCGCTAGCTACACTGCCTTCAGAACCACGTAAGGGTAAAACCTCGCCTGGAATCCCGCCAGAAGGAGATATGGCAGCGCACTTAAAATTACCTACCTTTAAAGGTGTGGGAGATGAGGACATGGACCGATTTTGGTTTTTTGCAGACTCGGTATGGACTGCGCAAGGTGTGGCGGGCGATACTATGAAAAGAGCGCAGTTATCTCTGGCCTTTGAAGAGAGAGCGCTGGACTGGTACATGAGGTACACATCTCAAAACGGGAGCGCATCCATTCAATATATTAAGGACGCCCTAAAAAAACAGTTCCGCAAACCTAAGTCTTACTCTCAGATTGTAGTAGACGTGAAAGATTTGAAGCAAGGAACAACTGAGTCGATATGGGAAGCTGATCAGAGACTAAAGAAAGCAATTAGATAGGGAGGATTTAAGTATTATGATAGACAACATACTTAATGGTTCATTGCTATGATGCTACCTCACTTGCGTGTACCTCTGGGCCACCAAACCTTCGAAACACAATAAAAAGCTTTGGAGGCCACCATGAAACTAGAAGCTGCACCCAGAGAAGACACTTCGGTCGGAGTACAACAAATTCAAGAGCAGCTCGGAGCTATGCACATGGAGATTCAGAACCTACGGAAGGAACGGGGAAAAGGAGCTAGTGCAGACCTATGGTACATACGATTTCGGGCATCTGGACATAAGAAGGATCAATGCCCACTATTGGCAGATTACGTGTAGGCAGGAGGCCCTAGTCCGTTACGTCCAGGCTCAAGCGGATCTGTGTTGTGGTGCGATGACTGCCGGGTAGCAGGACTGCACGATACAAACCATTGCCCCCAGATAGGTGCGGGCGAATTAAAGCAAAAATGGTGTAGATTTTTCTGGTCAGTATGACATGATGAGAAGAACTGTCGAACTTACGAGTTGGTGATAGATCGAGGAAAATTGTATAGGGTACAGTCAGACCTTGCGTTCCCTAGATCTCCCACGAGCTTTGGTGGCTCTCTAGCAAGGGGCAGGGGAGGTTGGGGAGGAAGCACAGGACGAGGATGTGGGAAACTAATCTGTTATAACTACGGGGAAGTAGGACACTTTGCAAGGGACTGCCAAAATCATACAAGGCAATCCTACAAATATTTCCTGCAGCTGGACCATGAGATTGAAGACTGCCTAATTTTGATAGCAAAAATGAAAGAAAAACAACCAACTCCAACGCAAAATGTACAAAGAGTTAAGGCTGAACTACAAGACAGAAATCCAAGTGCGAATGTTGTAACACGCAGTGGGATGGCCACCAGGGAGCCTACGAAGGAGGTTGCAAGGGATCCTCCAAGCCAACAGGCACCTATCAACCAAGAAGGGTTGGACCGCGAACTAGGACAAGAAAAAATTACCGCAGTCCACCAGGACATTATTGAGACAAGAGAATCTACTATGCAGATTCCTGCGCACCTCCAAATGGGTGAATAGATGAGACCATTCTTGCAGGCGTGTATAAAGCTATTACGCCACCCACAGACCGAAGAAAACCTTCAGGCAGTAATAGATAACTGCATTGGGCAGTCCCACCTATCTCCAAAAGTTCGAGACGTGCACAAGTTAGGCAGATATAGGAAATGTACCGGTAGGGAGATGAGATTAACTGCCCAAATCGGTAACTATGAGATGGATCAGGTTGTCTTAGACTTGGGGTCAGATGCAAACGTGCTACCTAAGCAAACTTGGCAGCAAATGGGAGAACCCAAATTGGAGTGGTCTAATATCCAACTGCGTATGGCCAACCAACAGAGGATTATACCTCTGGGGAGACTGTCAAAAATCATGGTATATATCGCTGGGGTCAGGGTCCAGGCTGATTTCCAAGTAATTCAAATTGTAGAAGAGGCAGACCTATACCCTGTGCTCTTAGGACTGGACTTGGCCATAGATATGGGTGGTATCGTTAACCTCAAGAAAAGAAGCATGGCATTTGAAAATAACAAAACAAGGGTGATAATACCATTAGATCCTACAGAAGGTGAATGCTACACAGAGCTAGTATGCGGTGAAGGAGAGGTAGATCACATTTACAAGTTGACCGCATGGAACGAAGATTGGATCAATCCCATAGTGGATGGGGTACTCCGCTGGGAGGCAGACAATGAATACTTCTCTGACCCTGATGAGGAGATGGAGAATTGGAAAAACTGGTTGCATGATGTATCAACGCTACGATGTCTTCGGGTCATGAGGGACCTCTGCTGCATTTATTCAGAGGTAAGAGATCTACCCCATTTCGATGAGTCTGGTAGCATCCATGAATTCCTGAGAACACTGGAAGCTACAGTTCCAAGAGAATGACGACTATGGGCCCTTAATCTAGCTATGTGCGGAACACCTACGCGATGGTGGGACACCCA
Organism: Pinus albicaulis; assembly: GCA_034641835.2. Taxonomy (NCBI): domain Eukaryota; kingdom Viridiplantae; phylum Streptophyta; class Pinopsida; order Pinales; family Pinaceae; genus Pinus; species Pinus albicaulis. The sequence goes on from CM076584.1 coordinate 13,603,477, forward strand.
CAAGGAAGCATTCCTGGATTGGGAGACATGTCGGAATATGATGATCCTGCGGTTCGCACCTCCGACTGACATACACACCAAGATGTTCCTCGGACTTGGAGACCCCCGCGCGCATCTGCTTACCTGGATGGACAAATGGTCTGACCGGACTACAGAAGAGTGGGTTCATCTATTTATTCATGCCTTGGGGCCTATCCCCATCACATGGTATTTAGATGCGGAGCTACATCAGCGCACACACCACTGGGAAACACTAAAAGATGAATTTATAGGACTGTTCGAGCTAATTGGGGAAACGGAGGCGCTCGACGAAGCTCTACAAGACATCGATGCTTTTGTATTTAATGACTCACACCATCATGCCGCACCAAAAGTCTTGACATGGGAAGCACAGATGCAAGATATAGTCAACTACCAGAGCTTGGCGATAGAAGAAGAGGAAGATAATCCTCGGAACGTATCTGTCTCGGAATCTGAGGGAGAACGAAAAATTATTGGACCATCGCTACAAAATATTGATGTGACTCAACCTATCAAGCTATGCGAAATTAATATCGAGATGGAAGAACATCCTAAGTTGGCCAAAATTAGGGACTATTGGGACGAAGGAACTGTAGGAAAAATTGCAGAGCTACTTATGGAATATCAAAACTTATTCCCGACAAAGTTTTCCGAGCTCAAAGGAATCACGGGGGACCTAGGCGTTATGCACATCACTTTGAAACTAGAGGCGCGCCCCGTAAAGCAGCGGCCTTACCGAATGAACCCGCAATATAAGCAAAAGGTCAAAGAAGAACTGGACAAGATGCTTGCTGCAGGTATCATTGAATCGGTTGAACAATTGGATTGGATAAGTCCGATGGTCATCCAGGGGAAAAAAACAAAGGGGCAGATATGAATCTGCGTAGACCTACGCAAGTTAGACGACGCCTGTCTACATGACCCATTTCCTACACCTTTCTCAGACGAAATCCTTGATAGTGTGGGAGGACGGGAAGCCTATTCCTTCACCGATGGGTTCTCAGGGTACCACCAGATCCAAATCGCAGCTGAAGATCGCAGTAAGACTACATTCACAATAGAATGGGGGTCCTTTTAGTATACAATCATGCCCTTTTGTCTCAAGAACACACCCGCCATCTTCTCAAGAGTAGTAGTTTCTGTATTCAAGGAGTTCATCCATAAGTTCCTGGAAGTTTATTTCGATGACTGGACGGTATTCGGCTTGGTAAAGGAGCATGTCTCCAACCTGCGCTTGATGTTGGATGCCTGCCAAAAGCACTAGATTTCCTTGAATATCAAGAAGTGTATCTTCTGTGTGCCTTTTGGAATCTTGCTCGGGCACATAGTATGCCGACAGGGGATGATGGTTGACCCTGCGAAGGTAGCCGTAATTATAAACCTGACAGTCCCAACAATGAAGAAAAATCTACGTTCGATTCTCGGACACATGGGCTATTACAAAAAATTCATTCAAGGGTACGCGCTGATCACAGCACCTATGGAAAAACTGCTTAAAAAGGATGTTTCCTTTTTTTGGAATGATGAATGTCAGAAAAGTTTTGAGCTACTCAAAGAGAAGATGGTATCTGCACCCATACTAATATTTCCTGATTGGTCTAAGGAATTTCATGTACATGTGGATGCATCCGGCATCGCCTTGGGTGTTGTCCTAACTCAACCTGGGGAGGGAGATATTGATCACCCGGTTGCCTTTGCTAGTCGAAAGCTCTCGAGCGCAGAGCACAACTACTCTACCACCTAACGAGAGGGACTGGATATGGTATACGCATTACAAAAATATCGACAATATCTATTGGGCAGACACTTTAAGATGTTTATCGATCATTCAGCTTTAAAATACCTTGTGAACAAGCCTGTGTTGGGGGGCGGGGGGGGGGAGATTTGCCGATGGTTGTTTCTATTTCAGGAATATGATTTTGAAATCATCGTTAAGCCCGGAAGGCTGAATCCGGGTCCAGATCATCTGTCCCGCATTGAGACGGGTGAAGAACCCACTAACTTGGAGGAAGGATTACCAGATGCGCAACTGTTCACCATCAAGGTTGTTGACGCACACTTCGCTGATATCATTCAGTTCCTGACTACAAGTGTGGCCCCCACAGAATATTCGGTGTAGCAGAAGAAGGAGTTGGTTACTCGGGCGACGGAATTTACTATCATCGCTGGCCAGTTATACAAACTAGGCGCTGATGAAGTACTGCGCAGATACATCCTGGAACATGAACGACATGCCATTTTGGTGGAAGCGCATGAAGGCATCGCAGGAGGCCACTATGCAGGAAAAGTAATGGCACAAAATATCTTGAGAGTTGGGTTATGGTGGCCTACCCTACATCATGATTCTCATGCCTATTGCAAATCGTGCGATACGTGCCAGCGGACAGGACAACCCTCACGTAGAGATGAAATGCCATTGCAACCTCAGATAGCTTTGCAGGCCTTTGACAAATGGGCCATTGATTTTGTAGGACCAATGAATCCTCCAGGAAAAAAGACAGGTGCGTGCTACATTATTACTTCCATTGACTATGTCACTCGATGGGCTGAAGCGCAAGCGGTGAAGGATTGTACTGCAGATACTACTGTGCACTTCATCTTTGAGAAAATTCTGATCAGGTTTGGCTTCCCAAAGATCTTAATGAGCAACAGAGGCACGCACTTCGTTAATGAAATGATACAAGCCCTGAATGAGGAATTCTGGATCCATCACGCGGAAAGTACACCGTACCATCCACAAGCGAACCGGGCGGTCGAGGATTTCAACAAAATCTTAAAGCAGGCATTGACCAAGGTCTGCAATGCTGATCGTAGTGACTGGGACGCATGCATCCCTTCTATTCTATGGGCCTACTAGACAACCTGTAAGAAGCTAACAGGAAGGACCCCCTTTCGAATGGTCTATGGCAAGGAGGCCATTATGCCAACTGGATATAATGGAGGAACGCCTTGCGCAACTTCTGGCATTGGAGGAAGATCGGTTCATTTCTAAATTTCATCAGCAGGTTCAGAAGGCTCGCAATAAAACTTGGCATGATCGACATATTCGCCAAAAGACATTCGTAGAAGGCGACCTAGTCCTCTTATACGATAGACAATTTGCAAAACACCTAGGGAAATTCCGACAACATTGGCTTGGTCCCTACACCGTTAAGGAAATCACGGATGGTGGAGCAGTCCAATTAGCTACCCTGCGCGGTGACATGTTGCCAGGATATGTCAATGGTAGTCGGCTCAAGCCATACAGGGCTAAATGACTATAAGGCCGGAATAATTGGCTCAGGCAGAACCGACCCACCAGGGATAGGACGTTGACGCACAAATAGGATACGCACACTAGTCATCAATCAGTTCCATGGGTGATTGGCGGACCCGTGGCCACAGTGACTCGGGACGAGTCACAAGATTGTGTTGGGGGACTGTTGGAACAGGGTTTCTGGAAAGCTGTGAAATTGGTCTGATTTTGCATATTTTTTATTATATTTAGTCTAGTGCAGGGGTCTAGGGGTGGGTCAAAGCCCCGAAAGCATTGTAATAGGGTAGAGGGTAAGCCTGGGGTCCAAAAACCACGGTTTGCAGACCATAGGAAAGGTTAGGAAATATTGTTATAAATAGAGGGACATTTTGGATTGTAGGTAAGAAAGACGATGATGAGCTATTGATGTGAATTGTGGTTTAGTGGATCTGTTTGGGTTTTTGGGGAAAGGACTCCTGCGGGCTGTGTGCACAGAGATCTAGAGTCCTGCTGTGTGCAGACCTTGCTGTTGTGTGCACAAGCTGGGACGGGTATTGTAAGAGGGAATTGATGAATTGATGAATAAGAAAAGTTGTTTGAGAACTGAATCTATGTGTACTGTTTATGCGAGTCATTGGTAATTTTTGTACTCTGTATTCAGCTGCGAAAGTTCTGTGTAAGTGTGATTACTTCATCTGGATCTGTTCTGTTCTATTTTATGCAATACTGTGCTATTTTCGTATAAGTATATAAGTATTAAACACTGTAGTATAGTTGACCTTGCGCACGTGGATGCGAAAAGAGACCTATAGATATTGCTCCGAAAGAGGCGATCTGGGCATCGCAGGGCCGGACGCAGCTCCGCTTGCCTTACCTACCCTTTCTCAGGGTGCGAAAACATGGTTCCAGCACCCACCCATACTACTTCGGGTGAGACTTTGACCTGTACCAATGGGTCACTGCCGAAAGGGCTAGTAGTATAGGGGTTTGTTGGCAAACCTTAAACTCCGAACCTGGGTCAGGACCCCTCGAGCCAACAAATGGTATTTGAGGCAACACAAGTTCCTTCAACCATTGAAAATATTCCTAAGGACAATGACGAGGGGAAACTTGTAAAAAAAATTGAGGAAGGAATCAGGTGAACTCCTTACAAAGAAGAAGAAGAAGAAAAATCATCAGTTGAGTGTGCAAAATTATGGAAGCTATGCAAGTATGTAAAAGGTAAAGGAACTGTGTAAGAATTCATTCAGGCTAAGCTGCATATTTTTAATATGTCTTCAATTGAATGCATTAATACCCCAGTTGAGGAAAGATTGAGGTAGGAAGTTGTTGGCACAAGAATTAGTAAAAATCTTAATAATATTTGTGTGAGTGAGTTGTCATGATAGACAACATATGAAAGAGTGATTAAGACACTCACAATATAATTTTTCTATGATAAATAATGCATTGATGGAATGCCATGTATGTGTGATGTATGAAGTGAATGCAGTGATTGGATTGCATGCATGAGGTCATGGGTATTTCCCCAAGAGCTTCTAATTTGATGTAAATGATTTCACCACTAAGTGATGAATGCTATAAATGGTACCATGTACATACATGTATTTCTCTTAGCTGGTAGTTATATCCGAGGAGATGAATGATGCTAAGCATGTTATTAAGGAACATGAATATAAATTATGATTATCCTTAGTCGATATACGGGGAGTTATGTGAATGCATGCATGCTTGTGTGGGAGAATCACTAGAATGTTTGAGTTTCATGAAATGAAATGATTGTTAATGCACATGAAAAGTTATTAAGTGCTGAAGTGAGTGGTGTGAATCCTTCATTCTCATAGAAAGTAAAGTATGAAAACCTATTGTTAATAGATTATGAGATGGATATTTTAATGGAGCGAGTGAATTTGAGACTCTTATCCTTGAGATAATTTGAATTGTTGGCATGAAAACTTTGATTTCCATATAAACTCTTTGAAATGAGTGTGATGTTATGTATGAATATGTAATTCAATGATGGAGTCCTTTCAATTGTATCACATGCAACTCAAATGATTGACTATGTGATGGTCTTGTAACCAATTTAGTGGCTATTGTAAATGATATATTGAAAGAAATTCCTGCATCAAAAACTAATATTATTTTGCTAAGTGAAAATGTAGATTATAGGTAGGAATATAATCCATTGATGAAGGCTAAGAATATTACCACCTATCAGGAACTCAAATTTATGAGAAGAGTCTCATGTTTAAGAGACCTGGCTTTTATATGAAGCAAGTTTGGAAACCATAATTTATTATTGAAAATTTTAGAATATATCTCATGAGGATTATATGTTGTGAAACATGTATGATGATGAACCTATCTAGGAAGCAGGAGGCCCGAGAATAATTCCACTATAGTGACATTTCATCCCTATGACATGCATGATTTCCATGAGTAATACCGTGTAAACTATGTTAGAGTAAGCTAAAGGGATGCCTTGACTTCTTTGGTTTTCTTATCTAGGAAAGCTTCATTCAGGTAGATCACCCAAATGACTATGTAACAAAGAAGGGTATTTCCTAAACTTAAAAGTGTGAGTGACCGCAAAGAAGAGGATACTTGAATGAACTAGATCATATGTTCATTGGGTTCATGAGTGTGAATGGACATGTCTCTTGCAAGTGGTGGAGTTGAACTTGTTACCTATGGAAACCTAATGAAACGAAGGATAACCATACATATAAGTATTGAGTTGAAATTTTCATTGTGGAAATTGAGATCTCCTATGGAAAAAATAATGTATACAAATGAAAACGGTCGTAAGACATATGTTCTGTTGGTTTTTTAATGTAGGTACTATATGAACACTATAAGTCTATAGGTAACCAAGTTGTGAAGATAAATACCATTGTTAATCCAGTGGGAAATATAAAGGACATGAAAAATGATGTTGATATGCAAGAACAATGGTGTTGATACAATTGGAAGGGAGTAGTCCACATACTGCTACAGTGAGCAAAAGGCACCTGGAATGGTGTGATGCTGAAAAAACAACCTGGGATGGTGTAATTATTCTAATAACAACAAATGTAATGGCAGGAACACCACAAGTGGTGTTCCTTGAAAGAGGAAGATATTGTATCAGCCCTTTTAATCCGAAAAATTTGTAATATGTAATTAAGATTGATAATGTTGGGATAATCAACAAGGATAATTTTCCATATTTCAATTGAAGTAAATATTCATCTTTATTTAATATATTTATAAAGTTGAAGAAGAGAGAAACCAACATGGATCATGATGCCTAAGTTGAAGGTCGTAAAGGGGATTGGGGAAGCTTCCTATATTACTTCAATTAAATGTTCTATTTTTTTTCCTTGATGGTTTCACAACCCAACCATCAACAATTATGAGAAGTATCCATTATAGAGACTTTTGATTGACCATGCAGCCCGAGGAGGAACCCTAAGAAATTCTCATGTTGGGTAGTCCATGTGTGGCTGAGAACAAACACAGAGGAAAAGTAGAGAGGGAAGTGGGGAGAGAGTAGTCGATGAATGTGAGCATTGTGCTAGTGAACCAGTGGAATTTGTGAGTAGAAGATAAATCACACATGAGTTTGTGAGTGTGACCCTAAAAAGTGGGTGATAAGGAAATCATTAAGTCATAACATACTTGTGTGGAGTTTTGATTTTAACTCAATCAAATAAGGAATTCAGTATGGAAGTCTTCAACCCAAGCTAGAAGGCCAAGGGAATTATTTGAATAATTTATATTAACTAAGCATGTAAGGAACTGAGAATAGGGAAGTACCGAGGGATTGTTAGATCAATGGACTCCCTTTGTGCTATGCAGGCTAGTAGTATCCATATTATGAGTGTTAATAGGTCCTGGCTTAGTGGCTGAAAGGTAGAATATTGATTCCTATATGTGCAGGAGAGAGACATTCATGTCCTTTACCCTAATTTGAAATTTGTAGAACCCTAAGATAAATTTCCTCTAAAGGCATTGGATTTATCTCAAGGGCAGATAGCTGCAATAAATATACAATGTGTATATGCCTACATTTGGGTGGAAAGCGGCTCTCCCTTTTTCAGTTTTCAATAAGTTTAAGTGAATCAAATAAGTGTATCTATTCCTTTTATAATTAAATGAGAATGTTGTTTATTGTTTCATGATTTTTGCTATGTTGGTTAATGTGTATGTTTGTAATTATAATTTGGAAGTTGTAATGTTGGTAACTTAATATACATGAGTGATGAGTTGAATGTATTGTATAATTTTGTTTGGATGCTAACTATTACTTCTTTCATGAATAAATGTTGATATATAGGTTTTCTTATGAAACAAGCTACAAGTGATGAATATGGGATATGTGGTTTAGTAATGTGAATGTATAAGTTGACTTGAGCTTTGACATTCTTCTTGTGTTTTGTAATGTGAATGGATTTTACCAAACAAGATGTGGGAGGAAACAACTATGAATATATCAATTTTTTTAACGATAAGACTTGATAGTTCTTTAGTGATAGGAGACCTCGGTTCCTCCAGAGGTAAGCTAGAGTGATGGATCCTATCTTTGTGAGATTTTGAGTTCACAATGTAACGTTGGTAGCATTTGTAGACCAAAGGAGTGAGAGTAATTTCATCTCAATTGGGTGAAGTTTAAAAGAGTTGACCACTGGTCATTTATGTATTTCAGTTGTGGAGATGTCATGTTGAAGATAGTGTTTGGGATGTATTCATTATCTAGAGAATATTTTCGAGTCTACATAAGTCTTGGGGCAATGTTTCTACCGTCTCAAAGTCAATTTCCGTCTCTGAAACCAACTTGGGTACTTGGCAAAAGTGTTAGAATTTCAAGGTTGTTAGTATAACTTTTGGAAATATATGGATTGGATGAAAGGCAGGATATCGAGTTGTCAAGGTATTGGGTTATCAGGTTTTAGGTAACTCATCGAACAACTTTCAACAAAAGGGCCATATATTGATATATCTTGAAACATCTATTGACTAATGAATACTATTCCCATCAAATGACATCCATTATTAGATTAGGTGACTTTCATTAGCAAAGTTTTCATTTTGTTTAATGGCCTACTGGTGAACATAAACAATAGTAGGAAAAAATGCAATTCTTTTTCAATCGATGGTTCATTAATTGACTATCAGGGCCTCATACTCTCAAACTATTGGATATCGAATGATCAATATTTTTAGCAGTCGGGCACTAGGAGATTGGAGCATCAACTAATTCACATCATCAACTTTCGAGGAGAGCACGACTGAGGGTCTATCATAATCTTTTCAAAAAAATGGAGCATCAAAGAATAACCCTAGCGAAAAAAGAATCCATGGAAGCAACTAACCGCTACCCAAGAGGTTATCTGCAGACATCAAGGCCGAGGTTGCAGAAATGGAAGATAAAGTCAGAGAGGATGTTGATGAAGTGCTTCTTCACCGGATTCCTGACACACAAATCTCTAGAACCCGAGACAAAAAATTCTTCAGAATGGTTGAGCTATACTGGCATACTAAAATCTTCATTTCTCTGGTGATAGAGGAGAATAAAAGCTTCATTGCTCTGGTGATAGAGGAGAAAGGGTGTCAGAAGACAATCACGGATAAGCTGAATCTCATGAAGGAAAAAATTGATGCCATGATAAAAGCTCTTCGGGCAATAGAGGCACTGGCAGACGAGGAGGAACCAGAGGACCAACACAGACTAACAGCCAGCCAATCTACCTCTTAGTAGATTCTGATACTGAAGAAGAGAATTAGCTTTGCCATATGTCAAGTCTTTTGCCTTTTTGGTGTTTAGTTTTGAGGTCTAGTTCTTCAGACTTGCCTTATAGCATAGTTATGTTTGATACAGACACGGTCATAATTTTTAAATTTTACCTCTGCATACTGTACAAAGTTATGTTCAAACTAGTAAGTTCTAATGGCAGTTTTATGCATTACTGATTAGCTATAAAAACATGATAATATGCTCTCTATTATGCTACTTCCGCGAATGATGATATGCTCTCTATTTTGCAACTTCTGCTAATGATAATATGCTTTATACTTATGAAACTTTCGGTAATCTCAGACAGACCTACAAAGATTACAGACTATGTGCTGAAAATGATGTAATATGTTTGTATATTAATAGTGATTACATCGGAAAGATACAAGGGATAATTGAGGTGGATTTCTCTTCTTTCCAATGTGTTATTTTTAGGTGAAAGTGGTGGGACACATTTGATCAGAATAATGTAAAGGAAGATCGTGATAGTAGGTTGATATGTATCAACTCCAGAAAGATGTGGGATGAAGCTAAGGAGCCCTATGTTTTCCCCAAACACTGTAACCAGGCGTTTTTTTAAACCCAGATGTGTTGGATAGGGATTGGTGGTTCGTATTGAGACATGACCCTAGATCAAAATATATTTTTGAGAACAATAGTGTTATCATGCCATGCGAGCTGGAAGATAATGAGGGTGATCATGAGAACCGAGAGTGATATGGTACATGTGTTATTTCATCAATATTTATACCTTTTAAGATGAGTTTTTTGAAACATTATAATATGTATTTTGAATTAATTGGTAATTTGCATTGTGTTAACGTTAAAATCAATATTTCACTTGATAATTTGCAATTATGTTGATCTCAAAAATAATGGCGTACTGTATAAAGTTCTTTTTTTGTATGTAAGATCATAATAAAATAATGATAATTCTAAAGTACATGAATTTATTTGCATTATTTTCTAAACTTTATTATGTTACAAAAATTCATATTATTCTAGATTTATTATTTTACAATTATTTAAAATTTTAATAAAATCATTTCACATTAATACAATTAAAATTTTCACATTAATACGATTAAAATTTTACAAATATTTTACATAGAATTAGAATTAGAATTAGAATTAGAATTTTACAATTTCACGTACAATTAAAATTACAATTACAATTTTAGAATTATATATATATACAATTACAATTTTACAAATTTAAAATTTAAAATTACAATTACAAATTTACAAATTTACATATATACCATTACAATTACAATTTTATAATTTTACATACAATTACAATTTTAGAATTTTAAATATATACAATTACAATTTTACAAATTTAAAATTTACATATATACCATTACAATTACAATTTTAGAATTTTACATACAATTACAATTTTATAATTTTACATATAATTAGAATTAGAATTAGAATTTTACAATTTTACATAGATACAATTACAATTAAAATTTTACAAATATTTTACATACAATTACAATTACAAATACAATTACAATTTTAGAATTTTACATACAATTAGAATTACACATATTACAATTTTACAATATCATGATATTTTAATATTGAATTAATTAATAAACATCACGATCATGATAACAATCATCCAAACATCATATTCGACTAAAAAACACATTCAAATTCGCTAACATCATCGTGATCATGATAATCTAACAAAACACAATTAGCATTGTATAACATCATCACAACAAAAACATCAAAAATACATCTCATGTGAAATATATGCTATCACATACACATCTATCTGCAAGCTCGGATCAATGGTGCAGCCTCGAAAAGCTCAGATACATGCTGATCATCATGTGCCTGCTGATCTGGTACTGGTGCCTCACGCTGATCAGGATCTACTGTCGGCTGCTCATCGTGATGACTTGACATGGTTGATGGTCCAACCTGCTCATGATCATGAGTACTGGATGCTGCAGGCTGCTGAATTGACATGGCCGATGGTCAAGCCTGCTATCCATGATCACTGCTGCTCGATGCTAGTGGGGGTTGCTCATCTGGCGTGACGCAAGATGAATGATGATCACTCACCTGATCGTGATCATCATATGATGCGTCAACGTTGCTCGCGGATTTTTGATCATGTGCTACGTCTCAACCATGCCTATAACGTGCAAGGGTCCTCCTCATCCGTGTAACTAAGGTCGTAGCTCCTACGGCATGCCGCATCAGGCTGTACATGTCACGCGACATGCCTCTCCACATATTTACCAGCCTACCATCGACATGTATGTCTCTCATAATAGTGGGCCTAATTCCCGCCTCAACAATCAATGCACAAATTTGGTCGCCCAAATCCATCCTCAATTTGCTATCAAGCCTATCGCGTCTAGAAAAAGGCGGTACCAGCCCACCAACAAGAACATGTCTCTCTGCATCAACCTCTTGATGATCCTCAATATCTGGCATATCTTGATCGTCATCAGGATCCACACCTGGATCATGTGGTGGCGCTAGCATGTCCTTGCCATCAAAAGACCCAATGTCTGGAAAATATATACAAGTACACAACAATAATTAGACAATTTCATTACATAATTAATAAAAACAAGTTAAAGAACATGTTAGAATAAATTTAAATAAAACAATAATATTACCTTATCATCCGGCGGCTCACCATCTGTGAAAAGGATGTTGGCACACCCTCACTTATCCAAACCAGCATAAGGACAGGGGACCATAATTAAGGGATGCTCGTACACACTAGATAGCAACTCCAGTGCATCATGCGATATCCTCGCAGAAAACTCAGTCTCGCCCCTCTTGGGCATCATTCGTCCCCACATGTGCATCCGTGCCTCCAACATCATCCTACGAGGTTTCCGAACAAAAGTAGGCCTCGTCTATGGAAACCTCTAAAAAAATAAACAAAAAAACTCTGAAGCAAAAGGGAATTTGACCCTCCCTTGTGCATGAGCATGACATCTATCTAAGGCCGTACAGAACTGCCGCAAAAAAATGGCAGACCACCTGAAAAGTTGTGGCTCTTGTACTAAAGAATCAACATAATATAGAAGTGGGAAAATAATGTGTTACCCATTGTTGGTATTGTGTGAAATGGTTGAAATCAGAAGTGAGAGGCACCTCACCTCCTCACTACCAAATGCAACAATACGTAACTGACCTCCGGAGACTTGAAAATTTGAAGGAGACATTATATCTGCGCTAATGTATCTCTGGGAGTACACCAACTGACTCCCTGCTACATAGCCAACTGGAACCTCTAGGAACGAGGGAAAATCCACCCCTCTCCTTGATAACCCTGTAATGAAATATATGTCCTCCTCAATGGGCGTGTACCATTGGTTAGGACCAACCCGGAAAGCCTGTAGGTGGGCATTCCACTTGCGGATAAGATGTCTCAAAAACAAACCATGGCCCTTTAGGGAAATAGCCTCCTCATAGAACTTGAGGAGGCCTACCTACCTTAGGAGCCTCTGGGTAGCTGCTGTAATAGGGAGAGGGTATGCATCTCTCTCACTCTCTCGTATCTCCCAAAGGCGAACCATGTTATACTGGTCCGCTGGTTGTTGTTGTTGTTCCCTCTCTTCTTTCCTTTCACGTCTCGGCATCGGTGCGTCTTTTTTTGTCGCGCACCGGGGGCGGTGCACCAGAAAATATTTAGTGCACCGGAGAAGGTGCACTTGAAAATTTTCAGCGCACCACCCTCCTGGCATTTTTCTTAAGTCAAGGGTGTGGTGGTATAACAGACTATACCATTGACTATGGACCATGTCGGGAGGGTGGTGAGTTAACCAAACTATATGCCCCGGGGCGTATAGTTCGGTCAGCGCACCGACCTCTTGACATCATTACATAGTCAACGGTGCGGTCTTTTGCCAGGCCGCACCATTGACCGTGTCGAAATGCCGGGATACGGTGTGCTGAAAAAAATACCCGCCCCGAGGCGGATATTTAAGTCAACGCACTGCATTGCCACTATTCCACAGGGTCAACGGTGCGGTCGGGTAACCGAATGCACCGCTCTCTTTTTTTTTTAAATTTTAAATTAGAACGATGCGCCTTTCGGTACGAACTCAGAACTAGTGCAGATACCGTTAGCACCGGTTGTGGTGCGGCTTGTAAATTTATAGGTAGCATTGCGAATCTGTGCGAGCCGAACGGCTCGAGCGCACCGCGTGATATATATATATTACGCAGCGGCAGCGATGGATTAAACAAACAAAAATCCACAATGGACCTTTACAACCCAATAATCGCTCCTTGTTCCTATCGGAACCAAAAGTATTTGAATAGGCGTAAAATATTTGTTTTATTTTCGCGTTCCAATATAACTTTTAAAACCATTTGAAACAGGGTTTGAACGCCTTGTATAAAAATTATATATATATATATATCACCGCAACCCCAGATCTGGCTGATCCAACGACTCAGATCAATTCGCAAATCAACAATCTCCAATGTGCTACAATTTTTATTGTTCAACAACAGATTCGATGCGATGCCAATCGGCGATCGCAAGTCGCAATGATTTGGATGTCACAACCGTTGGCAGCTTCCACAGCTCCGATGCGAATTTAATCAGAGATTGCAAGTCGCAGGGATTTGGATAACGTCCCCTCCTGTAGCGATGCGATATTTTCCGGACCCGAACTCACTTCAAACAAGTTTTATATCATTTCGCGTCTGTTTCTGTTGTTTATGTGATGCGATATGGAACGCTTCTCTGGTCCGATGCAATGGGTTATATGGACCCGACGAATTCAAAAATCGATATATATATTATTTCAAATCGCTTAAAGGTTCCACGAAGTATTTCTTTGCTCCAGTTCTCTGTGTTAACGGGGTTTTCTGCTCGCGGACTCAGTTAAGGCAGGTTTGCATTAACATCGAATTTCTTACAATTGAAATTAAAAAAAACACAGGCCTGCTGTTTGGTCAATTTAGTGTGTCCTAAATTGCTGCATTTAATTGTCAATCCGGGAATCGTAAGCTGATGAAGTGCGGCGCACTATATGTGCAAGATAACCTCTTTCTTAACTTTTTGTCGTTTGTGGTCTTTCTAAGGTAAAATGGAAATTCTAAAGTGAAAAGCAAGCTTGGTTATATTTATTCAAGGAAGTGATATCCCCTATAATGATTTACCAATCTTGAAACTTTAAAAGCAAATTGAAATTACAATGACAAAGAAAGTAAACTGCTTAAATGAAAAGTGCTGCTAATCTAATGAATCAAAACAAGAAACTAGTGAACATGAAAACTAAACTATTCTTGCTGCCAACTGAACACAAAAGAAACTACGCTTATGGAAATTCAAAATTGCAATGAAATAAATCTAAATCAGATTACATCAATTCATTTTATGACCCTTCATCATTAGACCAGCTATGACTTGCGGAAGTAATCATAAACAACTTGTGTAACTGATTATTTAATTTGCAGAAAGTAAACTAATACTAAACCATACACACATAATTCAATCCCTCGCCATCAGTCCAGCTGTGGCTTTCGGAGGCAACTGAAGATGTCATACATGATTTAATATATCTAAATTTGCCGAAAAGGGACTAATACTAAACTACACATTTCATCATCGGCCCTCAAATGACGTGACTTGTGGTTTCGGAGAATGGCAGAAGACGCTAAGAGCAGCTTAATATATCTAATTTTGCAGAAAGGAAACTAATACTAAGCTACACATTTCATCATGCAGCCCCTCACCATCAGTCCAGCTGTGGCTTTCGGAGGTAGCTGAAGACACTATGAGTAGCTTAATATGTCTAATTTTAACTATTGAATCGGATAAACAAAACTGAAATGCACAAAACAAAACTGAAGTTAAAGATGCTATGAAAAGGAAACTAGCAGCAGAATAATGTCAATGTCAGTCTCATATCATTAGCTAAAATACTATGAAAATGCCCCGGGCTGTCTACCTAAAACCTGCACAAGAAAACTGATCAGTGATTTAATAATCATAAAAACATGAAAGACAAAAATGCAATGGAAATTAATGAACAGAAATGAAGCAACTATGAAATATGAACATGTAATGGGTTATGATACAATGACTGTTTAAAGAAATGAAATGAAAAATATAAACATTAATACACAGAACCTCGGCTGAGCAGGGGCCCTCTACGCAGCTTTGGTAATGATCCTTAACACAAATTAAGTTGAAAACAGAGTTTTTCACATTAAAAGGCAGTTCATTACAGACTGGTAGTATTACGGCTCAAGGCAGCGTAATCACTACATAACAGAGTACACACATCAACTATCAATTAACAATTCAACAGCTATCAACTCAGCAACTATCAACTCAACAACTATCAACTAACTCTACGTGCGTATGCAAACGCTCTATATAAAGCAATAAACTGTAACTGTCTCCTGAATTTTATGATAGCAGCCAGCACGTAGACCACTAAGGCCACGGATATAGGAGTATGGCCATGTTGGAAAACGGATCTATGGAAGGTGGGCGCTTGAATTCAACTCCAGAACTTTGCACAGATGTCAATTAACCTACGCAAGCTTGGAAACGGCCGTATGGATGTTTATATGCCACGAAACAGAGTCCAACCGACATAGAACTCCATAGTTGACTTCCACGTGGATGGCTTTGACCGCGGCTTTCTTTGACGAATTTACTTGAACCAATAGGACACGAACCATGTCCTTGTCATTCCTAGCCTACCCATGTGGCTCGTTTCCTTCGTAGACACCTGTAACATCGATTTCCACAAAATAGCTGCGGAAAGTTGCAGCAGCTGCGGAAAGTGACAAGTTTCCGCAGCTGTATGAACAAAATCTAAATCAAATAGAAAACACACAAACATAATTAAAAACCATGTTAGATACCCTTTTGCACATGATATTGACAATTTTGGAGGTTTAGGTGAGTGAAAATGATATGGAAAAGTGTATGGAAAAGAGGCAAATTCGGGACTCAACATACCCCCACTGTGAAGGTGTTGCATGTCCTCATGCAACCAAAATTTTGACACTCTTTGTTCAATTCATGTGCCTTGATACTTCAGCCAGCACATCTAACCCCCTTCTCTTCTTCTTTGGTACTGCCATCATTCTGGGTTTCTTCATTAAGCACCTGAATTTGATATTCACAAGTGCTCTACTCAATTTTTGGCATTTCCTTTTTTAGCTTCTTATTCTTCTTTTGCCAAATACCCAAATGTAACATAGTATTGTCATGGATAATCTTGTCCAGTTTGCCTTGCTCTTTGAGTGTTTCATTTTCATTTTTGATATGCCGATTCAAAAGCTCAAGCTCAAAAATCTCCTGTTTTAATGACTGAACCAAGTCATCCTGCAATGTATGAGGCTGAGTAGAAGAGGTACTTGGACCTGTGGCTGCCTTCTCCAGGGATTCTATATAGTCATAGACCTCCTGTTGTTTGGGGTCTACTTCCGATGTCTTTTTCATTGGACTGTCCTCAAAATGCTGCAAGGGAGAATTATGTTCAAAATTTGGCTGAGGAGAACTTTCATCAATATTTTGCTGAGAATAAGATGGAGTACGCTCATTGTCTGATTGGGAGTGAAAGGAGTCAGGTTCACTAACTGACTGAAATGGACTATTGTCGGTTGGAGACTGTTCAAATGTCTCCTCACCCAAATCAATGAAATGAGGACCTTTAATTTGTGTTTTTCTCAGTTTTCCCTTAAGCCTGCTGCTTCTCCTCACATGCTGTGGTACACTACCCTTTTGTTCTTGTTTTCCTGTTTTTGCCTTCTTGGATAGAGATGACTGTTTTTGAAGAAAAATTAATCTTTTAGACAAAATTTGGTGATCTTCTTCTTCTTCAGAAGAAGTTTTATGGACAGCCTCAATAATTTCTTTCCCTTTTGATATTATTGGCTTCTTAGTTTTGATTTCCTTCTTCTTCCTTTTTACCAATCTCTCTTCCCTATCATTTTTCTTCATAGTAATAGTAGAAGTATCTTGGATTTCATCTACTGTTCTTTTCCTTCTGCTTCTTTTTGCTGTGCTAGCTGTGGGAACTTCCTGTGTAGGAGCAACTTGGGTTTCAACATCCATTTTCTTTCTTCTACTCCTTCTAATTGGATTACCTTCAGGAATTTCCTGAGGTTCTTCAAAGAAGTTTCTTACTAAGAAATGTTCCCATGTATCTTTTCTTTCTTTTAGCTCCTTTTCAATCAAAATTTTTATAAGCCCATGATGATATAAATGAGGCTCTACATCTCCTAGGTGTTTTTGCACAGTGACAGCCATTTTCTTCAAGCTATTATATAGGAAATAAGGAAGATTGAGAGTTTGGTTTTCAAGAAAATTCATCAATATCCTAGTATGATACATGTACATGGAGCCAAAACGGCCTTCACATGTGATAAATTTCTGAACAATGAGTAGTAAAGTGGCCCATTCATCTTTTATTGCATGCACAAGGATTCCTCTTTTGAAAACAGTGATATCCATACCTTGATTTCGGAGGATTGTTCTCCATGCCTCATCACTGATACTTTTGTTTTTGAACCAACGTTCTCCTTCCTGAAGAAGCTCTGTGGCTGCTTCTATTGATGCTTCATTGACTAAAAACTTGAGGTCTCCCACTTCTGCTTCCGAGCCATCAAATGATCTTGCAAACACTTTGGTAACTTCTCTGTGGTAACCCCTGAATTTCTGAATAAAACGCAGCCATTTAGCTTTCCTCAACATCTCTTTTGCTTGCGGAAATCCCTCTATAAATTTTTGTCCTTCCGGCTCTGCCCTTAATAATTTTCCCATTTTCTTCTCTGTGCTTCACAGGCTTGCCTCTGTGAGGGTTTAAGCGGAAATGGAACGATGGAATACACAGAGTATAGCTCAATACTGTGGGGATGTTATCACAAAACGGAAATGAGCACCATAAACAGAATGGAATAAGACTGTGGGTGGATATACGGGAATGAGAGTGAGCAAAAGGAACGGAATGGAATGAAACAGGGAGTGAGAATGAGTAGAGTGGGGTTTTGTAAACACGATAGAGACACGACAAAGAGGTTAACAAAGTATAATGCATTCGGCCGCATTTTGAATTTTGGTGGCTGTGTCATAAATATGAACACGTTTCAATCAATGATTATGAAGTTATGCGGCTTGTAAGAGTCCTTTGTCAACTCAAATACGTATCATTATCTATGGTGGGATATTTGAACATGAGTGAGAGTCGGAATTTCAATAATGAAAACGTTTGTGAATAAATGTAAGAGGATAACATAGAGATCATGGAAGGTTACGGACTGTCAATATAATCATTGCGCGTTATGGGTAGAGCTCATAGTTTAAAATTACATAAAAATGTGTTTTTCGATACTATTTGAAATAAACTTTATTCATACCTTTGGAATCCTTGTTTTTGCCCTTGGTCTTCAACTGATTGATCTTCATTAGTGTCTTGAATGTCCCATTGATCCTCTCCTGCATTTTATTTCATGATTTATGAAAATAACAACTAACTGTACAATCTTTTTGAAAACAGAGTAGTAGTAGCTGCGAAATCTGCTTCTGGCTGCGGAAACTGGAGTCAGTTGCGGAAACAGATGTCAGCTGCGGAAACTGACACAACTATCACTTGGCTGAAATAGAAATGAACAAATGACAAATGACCAGGTGGAAATGGTCATAAAAAGATTTTTATTGATGAAATGGATGAAATGAAGTGGAATGAAGTGTAATGAAGTGAAATGAAATGAAATGAAGTGGAATGAAATGGAGTGGGTGGTGAGATGAAATGAAATGAAAAACAGATTTTTTTTTTTTTTGGAAAATATAGAGTGTCAGGTGTCCCTGATTTTCACCCCATATTTTCTGTATAAGACTGCCAATCAATGATTGGTTTTCAGGCTTATACCATTTTTTTCCTTTTTTTTTTTTTTTTTTTTAACTTGAAAAACAAAAGCTAGCTTGGTAGAGAAGAAGGATTCTTCTGTACCAGCCTGATTGCAGAACTTTCTTGAAACAACTTATCAAAATCCTCTTTAGAGAGTGGCTTATGATAAACTTTCAATCTATGGCCATTCACTAAAAGAGGAGTTTGAAACTCATCAATGGTCTTGATTCTTACAGCTCCATTGTTAAAGATCTTGTCAATCTCATATGGCCCAAGCCAATGAGTCTGAAATTTCCCTTGGAAATCTTTAAACTTGGAGTCAAATAACAATGCCCAATCTCCTTCTTGAAACTTCTTCTCTTTGATATATTTGTCATGCCACTTAGTTCTTTGATATTGAACTAGATCGGTTCTTAGAATTGCTTCTTGTCTGATCTCATCTAGCTCATTCAATTGCTCCATTCTATGCTTTTGGGCTTCTGATAAGTCCATTCCCAACTGAACTGCTATCTTGAAGGTCTTGACTTGGAACTCAATGGGAAACAAGACTTCTTTCCCATAAACAAGTTCATAGGGAGAATGTCTTGTTGTATTCCTCCATGTAGTTCTGTAGGCCCACAAGGCTTCTGGAAGCCTTTCTGCCCAATCTCTTCTATGTGGATGAACAGTTTTGGTGATGATACTTTCAAGAACTTTGTTTGTGGACTCCACTTGACCATTTGCTTGTGGATGGTAAGGAGTAGATCTTCTGTGCTTGATTTTGTATTCTTCCATCAACTTCTCCACCAAATTTGATGTAAATTGGCTCCCCTGATCTGTTACAATTTCTCTTGGAACACCAAAGCGAGTAAAAATATCCTCATAAAGAAAATGAACAACTGAATTTTCAGTAGCAGATACTAATGGTTTAGCTTCTACCCATTTAGTAACATAATCGGTGCAAACCAATATATACTTCTTTTGCTTCGATGGTGGATTAATTGGTCCAATGAAATCTAAAGCCCATTTTTCAAAGGGTTCAATGAGTACCTGTGTTTGTAATGGCATTTCATTTGAAAGGGTAGGTTTCCCTACTCTTTGGCAGCTATCACACCTTTTGACATATTGTTTTGCATCTTTGAAGAGAGAAGGCCAATAATATCCCAAGAAAAGGATTTTATAGGCCGTCCTTTTGTCCGCAAAGTGTCCGCCGCATGGTTCATCATGACATGCCTTAAGAATATCAGGCATTTCATCTTCCCTGACACATCTTCTGATCACAAGATCTGGCCCTGTTTTAAACAATTCGTTAGAAATCCATGAATATCTTGAACTCTCATGAATAATTTTTCGTTTTTCTCTTGGAAATAAATGTGAAGGTAGTTTCCCTGTAACCAAATAGTTAGCAATATCTGCATACCAAGGGGTCTTAATAGTTACTGCAAACAAATATTCATCGGGAAACTTATCTTCTACAGGAGAATCTTCTTTAGTATTTTGAATTCTAGACAAGAAATCAGCTACTGTATTCTGTTTTCCTGGTCTATCCAACACAGTAATATTGAATTCTTGCAAAAGTAAAAGCCATCTTGTCACTCTGCCATTAGTAGCAGGTTTGTTCATTAAATATCTAATTGCAGAATGGTCAGTATGAATAAAAGTTTCATAGCCTGTTATGTAATGTCTAAACTTATTAATTGCATGAACAACAGCTAAAAACTCTTTTTCAGTCACAGTATAGTTCAACTCTGTGGGAGTCAAATTTTTAATGGTGTAATAAATGGCATAAGGAATTAAATCTTTTTGACCCAACACAGCTCCAAGAGCTGTATCTGAAGCATCTGTAGAAATATGGAAAGGAAGTTTCCAATTTGGTCCTCTCAAGATAGGTGCTTCGGATATTCTTGTTTTCAAAGTTTCAAAAGCGGATTGACAATCAGGATCCCATTTAAATTCACAGTCTTTTGTAAGCAACTTGAAGAGTGGAGATGCTATTTTAGTGAAGTTTTCTATAAATCTTCTATAGTAACCGGTAAATCCTAGAAAACTTCTAACATCTCTTTGACAATTTGGAATAGGCAACTTGGAGATGACTTCAACTTTTGATCTATCAACCTTAATCCCATCTCCTCAAATATGATGTCCTAAAACAATCCCTTCAGTAAACATCATAAAGCATTTTTCATGGCTTAATGAAAGGTTTGTTTCTTTACATCTTATAAGAACTTTTTCCAAATTTTCTAATGCCTCTTCAAATGAATTACCATAAACTGTAAAATCATCCATATAAGCCTCTACACAATCATGGATTAGATCAGAAAAAATTCCTAGTACTGCTCTTTGGAATGTTGCTGGTGCATTACATAACCCAAAAGGAAGCACTCGGTAGGCAAAAGTTCCCCATGGACAAGTAAATGTGGTCTTATCTTGATCTTCAGGTGCTACCTGAATTTGATTATAGCCACTAAAACCATCCAAAATGAAAAGTACTTTTTACCTGCTAATGTATCTAATACCTGATCAATAAAAGGCAAAGGAAAGTGATCCTTCAAAGTTGCTTTGTTCAACTCCCTGTAATCAATGCATACTCTCCATTTACCATTCTTTTTAGGTACTATAACCAAAGGAGAAACCCATCGGCTATCTGAAATTGGATAAATGAAGTTTACATTGAGAAGTTTTGGAGCTCTTCTTTCACTATCTCCATAAGATTTGGATTCATCCTTCTTTGAGGTTGTCTGATTGGTCTACTGTTTTCCTCAATATAGATATGATGGATGCAAGTCTTAGGATCAATACCCTTCATGTCAGTATACTCCCATGCAAATGCGGTAGAATGTTTTTGCAAGATTCTGGTTAGTTCTTCTTGTTGTGACTTCTCCAGATGTTTGTTGATATTCAATGTCTTTTCTGGAAAAATCTCAAAAGCAGAATTACCAAACTCTTCCATAGAGTAGAGAGACATTTGTCTTGATGATAAGTATTCTATGTCAGATTCCAACTGAAATTGTGTGGGGTCATATTCTGAAGTTATCTCAAAATTTTCTAATGTGTTCAGAATTTGACTATCCTCACTAATTTCAGAAATGGTAAAGACAAGTTGTATAGTGTTCTCATCATCGACCCATTCATTGTCTCCTATTTCTGTAATTGCTCTTGCGGGAGGATACAAATTGAATTTCTTTGTCGAATTACCATTAGAAATGTACATGTCTCCAGATCTACAACTAATAAAGGCATCAGCTGTGGCCAGCCAAGGTCTTCCTAGGATAATTGGGTGTCCTCCTAGATTACTTTTGGGAGTCAAAATCATAAAGTCTACTGGATATTCCCAAGAATCTAAGGAGACTGAAATATCTTCTAATACACCATCTGGTTTAATAACCGATCGATCTACAAGTTGCAATAAAGTAGGTGTAAAAATAAGGTTAGGAAGTTTTAACTGCTCCATAGTCTGTCTACTCATAATGTTGATAGCAGCCCCTAAGTCAATCAATGTGTTTGGAATTTCTGTCCCATTTATATGTGTCTTGACAATTGGACTTCCAGGATCTACATACTTCTGCATGGCAATTTTTCCCATCATAATGTCTGCAATCTTTCCTACCAGGTGGATTCTTCTTGTGTCCTTTAGCTTTCTTCTTGGTCTTTTGAAACTCAACTCCTTTATGGTTTTTGCTAGAATAGGAATTTCTCGAATGGCTTGTAGCAATGGAATCTTGATACAAACATTCTTCAATTCATCTAGAAAGTCATAGTTAGGAAACAAGATTTGTTTTTCCACCCCCTTATCAATTTGTAGTCTTTCCGGGAAAGGAGGTGTAGATGAAGATACAGGTTGCTCAACTATAGGAGTTGTGAATGTTAGCTTTTCTTTTTCTTTTTGAATTTTTGAATTTTGAAGAGATTCTTCCTCAGAACCCTTATTGACTTGAAGAGAGTCCTCCTCAGAGGTATCTTTCTCTTGAATGTCTATAGAAGGTTTTTCTAAAACTCTACCAGATCTGAGTTGTACATCGTTGAGAAGAACAATCATATAGGTAGGAAATTGTTGTCCTTCTACCATATAAGTAGTTTGAGGATTCTTATTGTTAGGATTTGGCAATGGCTGAGCTGGAAGTTGATTTGTCTTCTGTTGGTATGGGAGCATGAGTTGAGGATTTGTATTTTGTTGAGAAGGTTGTTGTTGTGGAAATGGAAATGAAAGTTGTTATGGATTTTGGTTTGGAAATTGTAGAGCTTGTTGATTTTGAAAAGATGGAGGATATTGATAAAATTGAGCAAATCTCCCATAAGGATTTTGCATCCCTTGTACCCATGGCTGATATGAATTTTGATGTTGGGGCCAAGATTGTTGCCAAGGAGTCGAATTTGGTGGGGTTTGAAGATTCATAGGGTTATTAAACCCTTGAGATTGTTGTCCCTGCCAAGGTCTCCTTGCGACAAAACAGAGAGATTCTACTGAATTTGGATCTTCTTGGAAAACAGCTTTGAGTCCAGGGATTGAAGGACAATCCTTGATCTCATGATTTTCTGAGCAAATCATACATGTTTCTACAACTTTTGCATCCAAGGGACATTCCCTTAAAGCATGTTTCTTTCTACATTTAGGACAAAAGATGGCTAAAGCATCTGTTTCTGCTTTCTGCTTGTTTTGGATTTTAAGGGTGTCTAGTTGTTCACTAAGACCCCCTAAGATATCAGTTTTAAACTCATCAAGCATATTACCAATCTCTGCCCTACTTACTGATCCAATTGCAGATTTGTTAGCCCTAATAAGAGAAGAATCCCTAGGCCCTTTTCCAGTTTTAGATCTTCCCCTTGAGAATTGGATACATAGTTCTATTATATCATGAAATGGGAGTTGAGAAATGTCTCCTTTACCCATCATGTTTAAAATGTCTATCCATTCATCTCTAATGGCTTTTAATAGGAGGGCTTTCAAGGTTTCATTATCTAAGTTGCTCATCTTTGCTCTTTTCAAGTTGTATTGAAATCTTTCAATAAAGTCTTCCAAATTTTCATCTTCTTTTTGCATCATTTTGAATACCTCATCCTTGTGATTGGTGGGCATACAATAATCCAAGTATCTATCCAAAAATGTTTGTTTCATATCATTCCAAGTCCTGATAGATTGAGTGGCTAATCCCATGAACCATTTCAAAGCAGATCCCTTCAATGTTGAAGGAAACAGTTTGAGTTTTTGAGAATCTTCCATATAGTCATAAGTTCGGCACACTACTTCAAACTCAAGCAGAAATGTTTCAGGATCCTCACTTCGCAATCCATAAAAGTTAGGGAGAACAGATGGTGAGATATTTTTCATTGTTGCATGAGTTTCCTCATCAACTATAGGGAATCCAAGAAAATTGTCCCTATTTCTACCGTTATTTCCTTCACCATTGTTATCTTCATTATCTCCTCCTCCTCTACCTCCACCTCTATTTATTACTTCCTTTGCCATGATAGTTTCTTTAGAGTCCTTATAGTCCTCTAGTTCTTCTACCAAGGAAGGATGAGAGAAAGTTTCTTTGTTTTCTAAGTGGGTTTTAGTAGGTGGTATAGGAGAATCCTCTAATTCAGTTGTTCTTTGACTTCCAAATATCTTAAGGCTAGGGGTAGATGTTGGTGAATCTGGTCTATGCCTTGAAGAAGATGGAGTTATGAAAATCGAACTCTTGGCTTTAGCTATAAACCTTCCCCTAGAATCTCTTGCTCTATGCATGTCATTTTTATTTTTTATTTTTAAAAGTTGGTCTAATAATTCTCTTTCTGATCTTCCAGGTCACACTAGGTGTAAGAAGAGAGCATACTTAAGAAATTACTAAACCAATAACTCTCTTTTCTGATCCTCCAGATCACACTAGGTGCAAGAAGAGAGCATACTTCAAGAAGTTATCAAGTTTTCCCTTCTTTTATGATTTTATGTTTTTTTTTTTTAAGAAATTGGCTACCTAGTTACACTTCCCCGGCAACGGCGCCAAAATGTTTGGTCAATTTAGTGTGTCCTAAATTTTTTCATTTAATTGTCAATCCGGGAATCGTAAGCTGATGAAGTGCGGCGCACTATATGTGCAAGATAACCTCTTTCTTAACTTTTTGTCGTTTGTGGTCTTTCTAAGGTAAAATGGAAATTCTAAAGTGAAAAGCAAGCTTGGTTATATTTATTCAAGGAAGTGATATACCCTATAATGATTTACCAATCTTGAAACTTTAAAAGCAAATTGAAATTACAATGACAAAGAAAGTAAACTGCTGAAATGAAAAGTGCTGCTAATCTAATGAATCAAAACAAGAAACTAGTGAACATGAAAACTAAACTATTCTTGCTGCCAACTGAACACAAAAGAAACTGCGCTTATGGAAATTCAAAATTGCAATGAAATAAATCTAAATCGGATTACATCAATTCATTTTCTGACCCTTCATCATTAGACCAGCTATGACTTGCGGAAGTAATCATAAACAACTTGTGTAACTGATTATTTAATTTGCAAAAAGTAAACTAATACTAAACCATACACACATAATTCAATCCCTCGCCATCAGTCCAGCTGTGGCTTTCGGAGGCAACTGAAGATGTCATACATGATTTAATATATCTAAATTTGCAGAAAAGGAACTAATACTAAACTACACATTTCATCATGCGGCCCCTCACCATCAGTCCAGCTGTGGCTTTCGGAGGTAACTGAAGACGCTATGAGCAGCTTAATATATCTAATTTTGCAGAAAGGAAACTAATACTAAACTACACATTTCATCATGCAACCCCTCACCATCAGTCCAGCTGTGGCTTTCGGAGGTAACCGAAGACACTATGAGTAGCTTAATATATTTAAATTTAACTACTGAATCAGATAAACAAAAATGAAATGATCAAAGCAAAACTGAAGTTAAACAAATGCTATGAAAAGGAAACTAGCAGCAGAATAATGTCAGTTTCATATCATTAGCTAAAATACTATGAAAATGCCCCGGGCTGTCTACCTAAAACCTGCACAAGAAAACTGATCAGTGATTTAATAATCATAAAAACATGAAAGACAAGAATGCAATGGAAATTAATGAACAGAAATGAAGCAACTATGAAATATGAACATGTAATGGGTTATAATACAATGATTGTTTAAAGAAATGAAATGAAAAATATAAACATTAATACACAGAACCTCGGCTGAGCAGGGGCCCTCTACGCAGCTTTGGTAACGATCCTCAACACAAATTAAGTTGAAAACAGAGTTTTTCACATTAAAAAGCAGTTCATTACAGACTGGTAGTATTACGGCTCAAGGCAGCGTAATCACTACATAACAGAGAAAGCACATCAACTCAACAGCTATGATCAACTAACAACTATCAACTAACTCTACGTGCGTATGCAAACGCTCTATATAAAGCAATAAACTGTAACTGTCTCCTGAAGTTTATGATAGCAGCCAGCACGTAGACCACTAAGGCCACGGATATAGGAGTATGGCCATGTTGGAAAACGGATCTATGGAAGGTGGGCGCTTGAATTCAACTCCAGAACTTTGCACAGATGTCAATTAACCTCACTTAAGCTTGGGAAGCAGTAGTATGGATGTTTATATGCCACGAAACAGAGTCCAGCCGACATAGAACTCCATAGTTGACTTCCACGTGGATGGCTTTGACGGCGGCTTTCTTTGACGAATTTACTTGAACCAATAGGACACGAACCATGTCCTCGTCATTCCTAGCCTGCCCATGTGGCTCGTTTCCTTCGTAGACACCTGTAACATCGATTTCCACAAAATAGCTGCGGAAAGTTGCAGCAGCTGCGGAAAGTGACAAGTTTCCGCAGCTGTATGAACAAAATCTAAATCACATAGAAAACACACAAACATAATTAAAAACCATGTTAGATACCCTTTTGCACATGATATTGACAATTTTGGAGGTTTAGGTGAGTGAAAAAGATATGGAAAAGTGTATGGAAAAGAGGCAAATTCGGGACTCAACACCTGCAACCATTTCAATCAAATACACAGAAACCCAATGCTCAAGCCTCCACAATTCATCATACGATTATGCACACAACATAATTTTTATCCATAATATTCAGAAAAACAGAGTTTTTCCTTGGCCAGATTACACAAGAAGATGACCACTGTTACAAAAACACAAATTTTCCCACACTCTGAGCTCTCACTCCACTCAAAGCCTCTCTAATCTCTCACTCATCAACATTTTTCTCCTTTTATTATTAACTCGAATAATTCCCCTAAAATATCTAACAACAATTTCCTATTTTTTTAGAGATCTAACAGAAATCTGTTATTTCGTAGCTTCTCAGACACATCTATACTAACAACTCTTATCTCTAATCTAAAATAAGACAGTCTCTCACTTATTACAATAATAAATTATAAAAAACTATTTGAGAAGTCCAACCTCCTCGTGAAAACTGATTTTGACCAACAGTCAATGAATTTCACCCTGTTTAGCCACAACATGTGTGTTAGCGCTCAAATCTACCTTAGGCTGAAATAAGGTAAAACTCAAGGCTACATCAAACCACGCTTAGCCTCGTAGCTAGCCCTACGAGGACAGGAGAGGGCTCTCTCCGGGTCTATCTCGGCAAAACGTTTTCAGAGGGGCTGAGATGACTTATAATGAACAATGAATACTGATTTTAGGCTAGTAAAGAGATAGGAAAGTTTGATTTTGATTTTTTGGGTTTTTGTTGGAGAAATGGGAAAAAACAATTTTGGGTCCGGGGATAAGGCCAGATCTTTGCAGAATTCGAGTTGGGGCGAGGTAGGCAGTAGTCTTGATGCCTTTGATCGAGTATATGGATGGATCAGAATGAAAAGGAGATGAAGAGGGCAAGAGGGAACATGGATCCTCTCCAAACAGGCGAAAACATATAAAACTAAACGAATTCAAAGGCAAAGCACTGTAAACAATGGATTCAACCTCATCTACTCATTCATTTAGTTTCAGAAGCATAGGAAGGGAATGGCATAAATTAAACATGAAATAACTTACAATAAAATGAGAGAAAACACCATCAAGAACTGAAAGCCACAAGAATCCCAACAGGTGCTGCAAAACCTCTGATCTTTCCTTAGCCAAAATATGAAAAATATGTACAATGTGTGCCAAAGTTTCCCAAGAGTCCAACCTCTCCAACCTCTGAAAATGATTGAGAAATTACATCATATAGATCATCCTAACCCCTTCCCACACCTCTAGGGGTCGAATTCCTCCTTCTAGGAGCAGTTCCAACTAATTCTAAACAAAGAACTAGAAAATAGGCATCTAAACAACTTGCCTCTAAAAGGGAGGAAACTGATTCTTACATCTGATTTTTACTTTTTTAGGAGTGAATCATCTAGAAGAGGTAAAAGTGAGTCAAATTTACATGCCAACCATAAATTTACATCATGATAACTCAAAAATTTCATCCACAAGCAAAACTGGTTCAACTGGCCGAAATTCTGAGCTGGAAGGTGAAAAATTGACCAAAAATCCATATGCGTAGTGCCCCTGAGCCATACGCGTAGCGCGCCTTTCAGCCTGATTTTGGGGCACTTCACAGAATCCAAATTGAGCTCATGATAGCTCGTTGGAAAGCCCTAGATGTTGGATATCCAACCCAAGTGGAATTTCCCAATTTGGAGCTCATTTTCCCCTCCAAAAATCAAATCTCCCAATACTACTTCCAACAGGTGCATCAATTCTCCTGAGGCAACGGTATTCTTGACATCTCTCTAAAACCATGACACATGTGTAAAAAGTGAAGGAGGTTTTTCTTCTTTGGCATGTTTTAGACAAAAACCTCTCTCAGTTTCCAAAAATTCATCTTTTATTTCTCTGAAACATTATTTGAGTGAAACCTATCCCGATGGGTGGAACAAGGGATTTTGTCGAAATGAAGCGAAATGAAGGGGATAAGGGGCTTCTAAATTCTTGGGAAAATTTTGGGAAGGAGGGAGGGATGTTAGGAAGTAGGGGAAAGTGGGATCTCAGAGATTGAGTGAGGGGAAGGGGTCCAAAAGGGCAAAACACAGGCCTAGCCTAGAAAATTGCCAAGTTGTGGCAAGAAACTAGGGTTTGTGCAAAAATGAGGAATTTGGGGGATCTCAGTGATGGGAAGTGTTTAATAAAGTATATTAAGGATAGGGGAAGGTGTGTGAACATCAGGATACAAGTTTTTTTGAATATTTGACCATCCAAGAGAAATTACCTCCAAAACCCTAGGAGAGGGAAATGGACCTTACCTAGGCACAACTGAAGCATGAACAAGATGTAAAATGACCCAATGGAACCTGACATGATGATGAAAACCCTATGAATTATGGTACACTCAGCTGAATGGTGACATGGACCGACATTTGGACAACTTTGGAAGGAGTGAAAACAAACCCTAGACCTAATGCCTAGTGACCAAATTTTTCTTGAAAACTCATTGAAATGACAAAATTTGACCTTGACACCTTAAAATCACTTTGTAAGAGCATGTTTGATCACTGAAGGAAAGCTGCAAAGGCTGACTCTAAAATTGGCTCCAATGGGGATGGTAGCTCCTTGGAGGTGCCAAGAACGGCAGATCTTTGGGAGAGCAGACCAGTGCCTTATCCATTGGGAAATGGAATCAAAAACTCAAACTGAAATTCATGACTGAAAATTGATGACTTGATGACACAAATTGACTCTCACTCAACTAAAAACTGACTCGATACTTAAACACAACTGACAAGCTGGAAAAGATGCTCAAAGTAGAGCTTATTCATCAAACCTACTCTAATTGTTCTTTTCACCACCTGATCAAGTGTAATGGAACAACCAATGCAAGCATGTAAGCATCCTGGATGTTGTTTGATTTCTTCCCACATGCTTACTGATGCGCAGGAAAAGGAAAGAATCGAAAGGCAACTCCCATGGAAACTTTGAACCAAGTGGACTGCTGATAAACTTGCAAAGCATGAATTGACTGGAGGACTGCAAGAATACTGTGAAAGGATCTTCATAAACATAGCTCTGGTCCAGATAATCTCCATACCTTAATCTTAAACTTTTCCTCACATCTGCGGTGCTTTTCTTTGGTGATTGCAACAAGCTGTCAAAAGGATCCTGAAATTCATGAATAACCAAACTCTGTTGCTGATTCCAAACTGAACAAAAGCCTCCTTTATCAATCTCCTCATATGACTGCAAACCTTGATGAGAGCTTTGTAATGAAAAATCTGTTAGACAAGACAATGAAGGCAACTTTTGAATAAGATCATCATCAACATTCTTTTCCGTCACATGGTTAACTAATGGAGGAAATTTTTTACAGCAAACATCATCCAACACACGAGCAATAGGATCATCAAAAACTTGAGAAGACTGCTGCGATGTATCCATTGAGACTGTATGACCTCCTACTGGCTGTTCATCTTTTTCTTGAGATATTTTACGAAGATTCTGCCTTATAAACTGAAATGCTTCGAAACAAAAGGGTATAGAATTTTCCTGCATCATCAAATCATGTATTTCATGTTCCACACCTTCATCTGTAATCTGACCTTCAATTGCATTGGATGGCTGCAAATATGATGCTACAAGCTGCTCATCTGAAGATTTACTATGAAATTTATCTTTCAAAAGCTGAAATGATTCAAAACAGAAAGGTACAGAGTCACCTTGAATCATTAAATCATGTGTGCCCACTTCCAAGTCTTCAGCTGCAACTTGACAATCAATGACTTTTGGGGGCTGCAAGTCTGAATATGAGAAGTTTTTGTTTCCCTCAAGACGATCCAGATCAAGACTTGTTGACGTTTGATTTCTGATTGCATGGAAGTTATCTCTAATGAACTGAAACGAATCAAAACAAAAAGGCAAAGATCCTTCACTTACTTCAAAATTTTCTGCACTTTCCTCATCATTGTCATAGCTGATATGCATCGGTTGATCACTGTACTCGAGCTGCTGAAAGTGAAATTTCTCCTCGCACAAACTAGCTACTGATTTGTCTGCAAGATTAGCTTCTGTTTGGAGAACATAATCATCATCATACTGATCAAACTGAGGCAATTCATCGTTATAAAACACATCATCAAACATACACATCATATCAACAACTCTCTCTTCTTCACAATGATCTATAAAACAATCACTATGACAATTGGGATCAGAAGCAAAATGTTTTGGATCAACAACTTGTTCTTGAATGTCATTTTCATTTTTTGCAGTCATTTTCCGCACCATCTCTTCTACTGCATTTACGAAAATATCAAGCTTTTCCTCTGAAGATGTCAGCTACTCTGAAACATTCTTCTTTTCTTCTTCCTTCAACCTTGCCCTCCGGATCAGCAAATGAGCCTCTACATTCACTGCCTTATTCTGCATCTCGTGAAGTGTTGCAATATTCTTTTCTCTCAGCTGAAACTCCATTTCCGGATCAAAGGCACCCGGGTAGTGCAAGAGAGCAGATCTAGGAGAAGGTCTTATATCAACTGGCATCGAACAATAAACTTGGTTAAATCTAGCAGAAAATTGTTGTACTGTCTCCTCTGGCAGTCTTTTCAGCTAGGTATACTCTTCTATAATCAACAAAAAATTATGTCCGATCATCCACCTGTCAAGGAAAACTTTGACAAACTTCTGGAAATCTGAAATGCTCGCATTAGGCAGGGCTTTGAACCAACTCTTCACTTGGCCTTGCAAAGAAAGAGCAAAAAGCCTAATACTAACATCTTCATCATCAACTTCAAAAAGATCTAGAAAAGTCTCAACATTCTGCACATGTTGCTCAGCGTTGACATTGTTACATTCACTGTCAAATCTTGGTAGATATAGGTCATAATTTGTAGGGAAAGCATGAAGAACAGAAGGTAAAACAAGAGGTTTGTACCGATCTGGAATTTTACAAGGTGTAGGGGTATGTACAAGAGCTGCGAGATCAGTTTTATGTTCTTTAGGCTCATCACTCTGAAGAGAGTCATCATAATATGTGGGAAAAGTAAGGAGACCAGGATCAAAGGGAAACTCAGCATTTACACTTTTTGAATGGGTCGAGTGAAGATTTTGATCACCTTTCTCATACAACAAACTCTGAAAAACTTTCAAGACAGCTTCAAGACCAGCGAAGAAGTAATTTACAAGAAAGCAGATTAGATCCTGAATACCATTCCACTTTAGATACCTGAACTTTGTGTAAGATCCTTCCATTTTCTCAGAGAAAGAGTCAGTCCTCCAGACTTTGAATTGGAGTCACCAAGTGAATGATTTCAGCCTTCTTATGTCTGATCGTTGTCCACCATCAACCATCAGATCTGAACTCGATACATGTACTGGGGCAATTTATAATTTAAGTGTTACGATTACAAGCTAGACTGGAGATCGACTGAAGCAGCGTTTATCTACTATGCACTCGCAGAGCAATGTGCAGTTCGAAGGCTACCTGGCGTGACTTCAGACTCCGTCTGTAGCTATAAATCAAATAACACCCACAAGCAACCATGTTCTCCCCAGTATGGTCGCCACTATGTTAGCGCTCAAATCTACCTTAGGCTGAAATAAGGTAAAACTCAAGGCTACATCAAACCACGCTCAGCCTCGTAGCTAGCCCTACGAGGACAAGAGAGGGCTCTCTCCGGGTCTATCTCGGCAAAGGATCTTCAAAGGGGCTGAGATGACTTATAATGAACAATGAATACTGATTTTAGGCTAGTAAAGAGATAGGAATGTTTGATTTTGATTTTTTGGGTTTTTGTTGGAGAAATGGGAAAAACAATTTTTGGGTCCGGGGATAAGGCCAAATCTTTGCAGAATTCGAGTTGGGGCGAGGTAGGCAGTAGTCTTGATGCTTTTGATTGGGTATATGGATAGATTAGAACGACAAGGAGCTGAAGAGGGCAAAGAAGAACTTGGATCCTCTCCAAACAGGCGAAAACATGTAAAACTAAACGAATTCAAAGGCAGAGCACTGTAAACAATGGATTCAACCTCATCTACTCATTCATTTAGTTTCAGAAGCATAAGAAGAGATGGCATACATTAAACATGAAAGAACTTACAATAAACTGAGAGAAAACACCATCAAGAACTGAAAGCCACAAGAATCCCAATAGGTGCTGCAAAACCTCTGATCTTTCCTTAGCCAAAATATGTACAATAGTGTGCCAAAATCTTCCCAAGAGTCCCACCTATCCAACCCCTGAAAAGGATTGAGAAATTACATCATATAGAGCATCCTAACCCCTTCCCATACCTCTAGGAGTCGAATTCCTCCTTCTAGGAGCAGTTCCAACTAATTCTAAACAAGGAGCTAGAATATAGGCATCTAAACAACTTGCCTCTAAAAGGGAGGAAACTGATTCTTACATCTGATTTTTACTTTTTTAGGAGTGAATCATCTAGAAGAGGTAAAAGTGAGTCAAAGTTACATGCCAACCATAAATTTACATCATGATAACTCAAAAATTTCATCCACAAGCAAAACTGGTTCAACTGGCCGAAATTCTGAGCTGGAAGGTGAAAAATTGACCAAAAGTCCATATGCGTAGCGCCCCTGAGCCATATGCGTAGCGCGCCTTTCAGCCTGATTTTGGGGCACTTCCAGGCATCCAAATTGAGCTCATGATAGCTCGTTGGAAAGCCCTGGATGTTGGCTATCCAACCCAAGTGGAATTTCCCAATTTGAAGCTCATTTACCCCTCCAAAAAACAAATCTCCCAAAACAACTTCCAACAGGTGCATCAATTCTCCTGAGGCAACGGTATTCTTGACATCTCTCTAAAACCATGACACCTGTGTAAAAAGTGAAGGAGGATTTTCTTCTTTGGCATGGTTTAGACAAAAACCTCTCTCAGTTTCCAAAAATTCATCTTTTATTTCTCTGAAACATCATTTGAGTGAAACCTATCCCGATGGGTGGAACAAGGGATTTTGTCGAAATGAAGCGAAATGAAGGGGATAAGGGGCTTCTAAATTCTTGGGGAAACTTTTGGAAGTAGGGAGGGATGTTAGGAAGCAGGGGAAAGTGGGATCTCAGATATTGAGTGAGGGGAAGGGGTCCAAAAGGGCAAAACACAGGCCTAGCCTAGAAAATTGCCAAGTTGTGGCAAGAAACTAGGGTTTGTGCAAAAATGAGGAATTTGGGGGATATCAATGATGGGAAGTGTTTAATAAAGTATATTAAGGATAGGGGAAGGTGTGTGAACATCAGGATACAATTTTTTTCGAAGATTTGACCATCCAAGAGAAATTACCTCCAAAACCCTAGGAGAGGGAAATGGACCTTACCTAGGCACAACTGAAGCATGAACAAGATGTAAAATGACCCAATGGAAACTGACATGATGATGAAAACCCTCTGAATGATGGTACACTCAGCTGAATGGTGACATGGACCGACATTTGGACAACTTTGGAAGGAGTGAAAACAAACCCTAGACCTAATGCCTAGTGACCAAATTTTTCTTGAAAACTCATTGAAATGACAAAATTTGACCTTGACACCTTAAAATCACTTTGTAAGAGCATGTTTGATCACTGAAGGAAAGCTGCAAAGGCTGACTCTAACAATGTGAACAAGTCTTCACATTGCTGGCTAATCCCGATGATCCTGCATCAGACTCCCGGGGAAGAAAAGATTTGTCCTTTAAACTTTCAGGACTTACTCCATATTTCTGTAGTTCAGCTGCTGTTAACCAACTGGAATCTTTCGTTGGTTGCTCCTTCCACTTGACTAGATACTGGAAATATGTTTGCCCTCGAGTTCTCTTGGATATTCTTTGATCCAAGATAGTTTCAACTTATTTCTTGGATGCTTTTGGTACCTGTTCTTCCCAATCCACGGTTTGAACTTCATCTCCTATGGCTTCATTCTGAAACTCAGTCTCTGCCTCTCTGAATGGATATAAGTCTGCAACATTAAAAATGGGGGATATTCCGATCCCTTCCGGCAACTCGATCTCATATGCATTGGCTGAAAATTTCCTTTTAATTTTACAAGGTCCTATCTTCTTCATTTTCAGTTTGTTATAAGTTTTTGTAGGAAATCTCTCTTTCCTCAAATATGCCATGACTAAATCTCCTACTTGAAACTATTTTTCTCTTCTTTTCAGATCTGCTCTCTGCTTGTATCTACTGCTACTTTCTTGTAATTTACCTTTGAATTCTTCCTGTAGCCTCTGCATTTGTTCAACAAAATCTTCAGCACTTGCACTTCTGACTTCCTATTTTCCAAAATCCCTAAGCTCATATACTCCTCTCGGATGCATTCCAAAGACAATCTGAAATGGACTCATTCCAGTGCTTTGGTTTGGTGTATCATTGTAAGTGAATTCAGCTTGAGCTAATGCCAAATCCCACTGTTTGGGATTCTGATGTACCAAACTCCTTAGTATATTTCCCAAGCTTCTGTTCACTACTTCAGTTTGTCCATCTGTCCGAGGATGGTACGCTGAACTAAAACTGAGTTTAGTTCCCAGTTTCTTCCAAAGTGTCCTCCAGAAATGCCCTACAAATTTAGTATCTCGATCTGATACAATACTTACAGGTAAACCATGCAATCTTACAATCTCTGAAAAGAATAAATTTGCTATGTATGTTGCATCATTAGTTTTCTTACAAGCAATAAAATGTGCCATTTTAGAAAATCTATCTACTACAACATAGATAGAATCGTTTCCTCTCTGAGTTTTTGGTAAACCCAGAACAAAGTCCATACTAATTGCATCCCATGGTCGATCTGGTATGGGCAATGGCTGATATAGTCCTGTATTCTGACTCCTTCCTTTGGCATATTGACATACCCTGCATTTCTCAACAAAATTTTTAACATCAGTTTTCATTTTAGGCTAGTAATAAAAAGAATTCACCTGAGCGATGGTTTTATCTTGTCCAAAATGACCAGATAACCCTCCACTGTGCTTCTCCTTAATTATGTTCTCCCTCATGGAACATTTAGGAATACATAACTTGTTGCTTTTAAATAACAGGCCTCCTTGAATAAGGTAGTCCATCCATTGAATTCTGTTATGGCTCACTGGATTCTGAACTGCTGTGTAGATGTCTCTAAAATCCTCATCATCCTTGTACATTTCCATCATTTCTTCAAAACCTACAACACCCACTTTAAACTCTTGCAAAAGAAGACTTACCCTGCTCAATGCATCTGCTACTTTATTAGACTTACCACTTTTTATGTTTTATTACAAAAGTGAAACTTTGTAGAAATTCCACCCATTTCGCATGCTTCTGATTTAGCTTTGGCTGGTTATTAATAAATTGCAAAGCGTGATTGTCTGAATATAAGATGAATTCCTTTGGCAGTAAGTAATGCCTCCACTTTTTCAATGCCTGCACAATAGCATAAAACTCTTTATCATAAGAAGAATATTTCCTTTTCACATCATTTAGTTTCTTGTTGAAATATGCTATCGGTCTTTTCTCTTGACTCAGTACCGCACCAACTGCTACTCCACTTGCATCGGTCTCTACTTGAAAGACTTTCTCAAAATTAGGAAATGCTAGAATTGGCTCTTCTGTTATCTTCTTTTTCAGCAGATTAAAGTTTCTGTCCACTGCTTCTGTCCATCGAAATGGCTGGTTGACCTCCCTGATTGTCTCAAGGATTGGTGCACAAACTTGACTATACCCTTTTATAAATTTTTTGTAAAAACTAGCAAGTCCATGGAAACTTATTACCTCAAATACACTTCTGGGAGTAGGCCAGTTCCTGATTGCTTGTACCTTCTTCGGATCCATTTTCAAGCCTTCTTTGGAAATCACAAATCCTAAGTACACCAGCTCTTCTTTCATGAAACTACATTTCTTCAAATTGATTAGTATTTTTTCCTTCTGTAGAGTTTTCAGGACTAACTTCAGATGTTCCAAATGCTCCTCTTTACTTTTGCTAAAAACCAGAATATCATCAAGGTAAACAACGAAAAATTTACCTGTATACTCTTTCAAGACCTCGTTCATTAGTCTCATGAATGTACTGGGTGCATTAGTGAGCCCAAAAGGCATCACTAACCACTCATACAGTCCACTATTTGTTTTGAAAGCCGTTTTCCATTCATCGCCTCCCCAAATCCTGATCTGATGCTACTCGCTTTTCAAATCTATCCTAGTAAAGTACCTGGATCCACTTAAACAGTCCATTAAATCATCCATTCTGGGCAAAGGAAATCTGTACCTGACTGTTATCTTGTTGATAGCTTTGGAATCGGTGCACATGCGCCATTCTCCTCCCTTCTTTGGACTAAGTACCATTGGCACAACACACGGGCTCAGAATTTCTCGAATCAACCCCTTGTTCATCAATTCCTGTACTTGCCTTGCAATCTCTGCGTTTTCCTGGGGAGTTAGTCTATATGCAGCTTTATTAGGTAGACTTGCTCCTGGTATTAATTCGATATGGTGGCTAACACTTCTAATCAGTGGTAATTCATTCGGTAATTCATCTACGATGATATCCATAAAATTATTTAACACAGCTTGAATTTCTTCAGGAAAATCGTTTAAATTCGTGGAGGTTAAGATTACCTTGGGCCTCCCTACGATAGCGAAGTGCAACTCCTCACTTTTATCGACCTCCTGTAGCAGTTATTTACCACTTATCAACATGTTACTATTTTCAGGTAGTCCTTTATCAACATGATTCTTCACTGGCAACAACGTGTGTTTAATTTCGTCCTTTTCTATGGTATATGTGTTCCTTCTCCCATCATGAATCGCTTTTCGATCAAATTGCCATGGTCTCCCCAATAATACATGACATACATCCATGGGCATTATGTCACATAGGATCACGTCTTTGTATGTGCCGATCTGCATTTCCACATTACATTGCTCTGTCACGATAACTTGATGGCCCTTCTGTAGCCAAGATACTTTGTAAGGAGCAGGATGTGCCGTCCTTGCTAACCCAAGCTTTTCCACCATCTCTGTGGACACAAGATTGTCAGTACTCCCACTGTCAATTATAACCTTACAGCACTTACCCTTTGATTTACATGTAGTTCTGAACAAATTCTTCCTTTGCGCAGGTTCTCCAGTCTCCTTTTTTTTTTCTAAGCAAAGTTCTTCTAAGTAGCAGTGATTCACCTTCTTCAGGTGGTTCCTCTTTCTCCACAATTCGAGGTGGTTCTGACTCTGCCTCAGTCACATTTGCACCCCTCTGGTTTGTTGATTTGTTATGAGGACAGTCCCGCGACATGTGTCCCCATTCTCCACAGGTATAACACCTAACATCTCTTCCTCGCTCTCTTCCTCTGGGCGCGAATCTTCCTCTACTAGATTCACCCCTCTGTGGTGATCTGCCACTTGAAATTATTGTTTCATGCTGATGCTGTGTTCCTCTAGATCTGGCAGCTCCTCTACCTCTCGCTGAACTTTTTCCTCTGTTCCTTTGACTCTGTCTCCTCAATATTTTCTCTTCTGCCTTCAGACTTGCTTGATAGGCATCCTCAACAGTTTTCAGACTTAACAAGCTAATCTCATCTTGTATTTCATACCTTAACCCGTTTACATATCTGGCTGTTTTTTCCAAATCATCTTCTACATGCCCTGTTCTGATACTTAATCTATAGAATTCTTCTGTACACTCCTTAACAAACATTCCTTTCTGTTTCAGATTTTGCATTTGCTTAAAAAGATTCAAATGATAGTCTTTAGGTAAAAACTTGGCTTTCAGTTTACTTACCATTTTATCCCATTGCTTGATCTTAGATTTCCCTTTCCTCGTTCTTGATGTCTGTACTTCGTCCCACCAGATGGCTGCATGACCTTTCAATATAGTGACTGCAAACTTCACCCTCTTATTTTCCTCAACCTCTTCATAGTCAAAGTACTGATCTATGGATCTGATCCAATCCATAAGCTCTTCCGCATTCAGACTCCCTTCATACATAGGAATTTATATCTTGGGTTTGCTTCCAACTTTTTCCAGCATCTTGAGGACTTTTGCGGTTTCATTGTCTTCTTCTACTTCTTCCACATCTGCATCAGATTATTCTGAAGAACTCTCGGCACCATCATCAATCGCTCTTCTTTGGGCTGTCTCCATTGTCTCCATTCGTGCACGCAAATTTCGCACTTCTTATAACAGAATTGCATTTGGTTCTAGTCTTCCTCGACCAATTCCTCTTCTTGGTGGCATCTTCGCTGCAAATACCTCTTTATTTTGCTCCGATACCAAAAATTGACACAGCGGCAGCGATGGATTAAACAAAAAAAAATCCACAATGGACCTTTACAACCCAATAATCACTCCTTGTTCCTATCAGAACCAAAAGTATTTGAATAGGCGTAAAACATTTGTTTTATTTTCGCGTTCCAATATAACTTTTAAAACCATTTGAAACAACGTTTGAACGCCTTGTATAACAATTATATATATATCACCGCAACCCCAGATCTGGCTGATCCAATGGCTCGGATCAATTCTCAAATCGACAATCTCCAATGTGCTACAATTTTTATTGTTCAACAACAGCTCCGATGCGATGCCAATCGACGATCGCAAGTCACAATGATTGGATGTCACAACCGTTGGCAGCTTCCACAACTCCGATGCGAAGTTAATTGGAGATTTCAATTCGCAGGGATTTGGATAACGTCCCCTCCTGTAGCAATGCGATATTTTCCGGACCCGAACTCACTTCAAACAAGTTTTATATCATTTCGCGTTCGTTTCTGTTGTTTATGTGATGCCATATCGAACGCTTCTCCGGTCCGATGAAATGGGTTATACGGACCCGACGAATTCAAAAATCGATATATATATATATTATTTCAAATCGCTCAAAGGTTCCACGAAGTATTTCTTTGCTCCAGTTCTCTATGTTAACGGGGTTTTCTGCTCGCGGACTCAATTAAGGCAGGTTTGCATTAACATGGAATTTCTTACAATTGAAATTAAAAAAAACACATGCCCGCAACCATTTCAATCAAATACACAAAAACCCAATGCTCAAGCCTCCACAATTCATCATACGATTATGCACACAACATAATTTTTATCCATAATATTCAGAAAAACAGAGTTTTGCCTTGGCCAGATTACACAAGAAGATGACCACTGTTACAAATTGTTACAAAAACACAATTTTTCCCACACTCTGAGCTCTCGCTCCACTCAAAGCCTCTCTAATCTCTCACTCATCAACATTTTTCTCCTTTTATTATTAACTCGAATAATTCCCCTAAAATATCTAACATCAATTTCCTATTTTTTTAGAGATCTAACAGAAATCTGCTATTTCGTAGCTTCTCAGACACATCCATACTAACAACTCTTATCTCTAATCTAAAATAATACAGTCTCTCACTTATTACAATAATAAATTATAAAAAACTATTTGAGAAGTCCAACCTCCTCAGTGAAAACTGATTTTGACCAACAGTCAATGAATTTCACCCTGTTTAGCCACAACATGTGAACAAGTCTTCACATTGCTGGCTAATCCTGATGCTCCTGCATCAATATATATATATATATATATATATATATATATATATATATATATTTAAATGGTTAATTTTAAGGTTATTTACAATTCTAATCTGCTAAAAGGCTTAATTATGGAAAAACAAGAAAAATACCTGTACATTTGGACGTCGAGGAGGCATATTGGCTGTAGAATTTGCAAATGTAAATTTGCCCACCGTTTTGCAAAATTCAAGCTGGAGATTGGTGGGCAATGCACAACAATAGTGTGTGCAATGGATGCAATGGGAGCACCGATGCCAGGGCGTCTCAGACAAGGATAAATGGCACCAGTGCTTGAGAGCTCTAGAGCACTAAGAAAAGTGAAAAATGCGATTTTTTGGACGTTTTTGTTTTTTTTTTCTTTTTTTGTTTTTGTTTTTTTTGTTTTTTAATTTTTTTAAAATTTTTTTTTTTTTAACCATGTTCTGATGCACGATGTTTTATAGGCGCACCGGTGTGGTTTCTTAAGACAGCCTCGGGCAGTTTCAGTTTTGGCGCGGGGTTTTAGGACGCACCAATGCATAATATTTGTAAAGCACCGGTGCGCTATAGTAATAATACGCATCGGGCGGGTTTGTATGGAGCGCACGGTGTCCGGTGTGCCAATGTTTTGTGCGCACTGGTGCTTTCTCTTGTTAAACGCACCGGTGCGGTTTGTGATGATAAGTGCACTAGACGAAAAACATCCCCAAAAACCTCCACCCACCAACCTCCTCTAGTAATCTCTACTAGAAACGAATGTCTGGGGTATTTTTATAAGGGGTTCCTCAAAAACATCTGCTAGAGGGTCTTTTCTTTGTAGTGAACCCTTGGGATGTTACAAGAAATAATTTGGGATGTTGATCTTGTTGGAAACTATGAGAAAATTTTAGCTAAATTTGGTGCATGTGTTTAATATGTTGGAGTTTTGAATTGCCCTCTTGAGTTGAATGTAGAGTTACATCAAGAACACATATTTAAATCATTATAATTATAAATCAAAGAAGGAATACTTGAATGGGATGATGTAAACAATTGTATTATGGAGTCCTCAAGTTGTGTAAAATATTGAAGATGGGGAGTTCCACCTTGATATTATTTTGTGTAATTGGATTCCATGCCTTCTCTTTAAAATGAAAAAGGCTTAAATGTGTAATATCTTAAGTTTGAGAAGGCTTGATTGATTGATGATATACATGGATGGACAAATGAAATGTTGAAAATAAATGAAAATGAGTTATTGTAAATAAATTAAAATTGATTGTTGATTTAGAAGTGTTGAGGCACATATTTTGATGGATTTGACTAACAACTAATGTGTGGATGAAATTTTGAATCAAGAAAAGATGCAGACTACTCTCAAGGATTTGATTCAAAAAGAACCCTTATTGTAAATGGTATTTGAGGCAACAAAAGTTTTTTCAACCATTGAAAATATTCCCAGGGACAATGACAAGGGGAAACTTGTAAAAAAACCCAAGGAAGGAATCAGGTGGATTCCTTACAAAGAAGAAGAAGAAGAAAAATCATCAGATGAGTATGAAAAATTATGGAAGCTATGCAAGTATGTAAAACATAAGGGAA
Organism: Pinus albicaulis; assembly: GCA_034641835.2. NCBI lineage: Eukaryota > Viridiplantae > Streptophyta > Pinopsida > Pinales > Pinaceae > Pinus > Pinus albicaulis. The sequence goes on from CM076584.1 coordinate 13,645,383, forward strand.
TTGGGTAAGAATTCATCCAGGCTAAGCTACATATTTTTAATATGTCTTCACTTGAATGCATGAATACCCCACTTGAGGAAAGATTAAGGTAGGAAGTTGTTGGCACAAGAATTATTAAAAATCTTAATAATATTTGTGTGAACGGTTGTTATGATGGACACCATATGAAAGAGTGAGTAAGACACTCAGAAGATAATTTTTTTTATGATCAATAATGCATTGATGGAATGCTATATATGTGTGATGTATGAAGTGAATGCAATGATTGGATTGTACACATGAGGTCATGGGTATTGGCTCAAGAGATTATAATTTGAAGTAAATGATTTCATCATTTAGTGATGATCGTTATAAATGGTACCATGTACATACATGTATTATTTATCTTAGCTGGTATTAATAGCCAAGGAGATGAATGATGCTAAGAATGATATTAAGGAACATGAATATAAACTATGATTATCCTTAGTGGATATAAGGGATTCTATGTGAATGCATGCATGCTTATGTGGGAGAATCACTAGAATGTTTGAGTTTCATGAAATGAAATGAAGTTGTGAAATATGTGAGATGATGAACCTATCTAGGAAGCAGGAGGCCCAAGAATAATGCCACTATAGTGACATTTCATCCCTATGATATGCTTGATTTCCATGAGTAATACCAAGTAAACTATGTTAGTGTAAGCTAAAGGGATGCCTTAACTTCTTTGGTATTCTTATCTAGGAAAGCTTTGGTCAAGTAGATCATCCAAATGACTATGTAACAAAGAAGGATATTTCCCGAACCTAAAAGTGTGAGTGATTGAAAAGAAGAGGATACTTGAATGAACTAGATCATATGTTCATTGGGTTCATGAGTGTGAATGGACATGTCTCTTGAAAGTGGTGGAGTTGAACTTGTTACCTATGGAAACCTAATGAAGCGAAGGATAACCATACATATTGTTGGGGTTCCCATGTTTTGGCCAGATTGGCAAGACCAAAAGATGAGACAACATCAAACCACTTTCAGACCTCAGGATCTAGCCCTCCTAGGTCCAGAGAGGGATCTCTCTATGTAAGCAAATGTTTTATGTCTTTGAAGCTCAAAAGGTTAAGATATTAGGCTAGTTATAGGCACAGGGTTTGTTTGTTTGATTGTTTGTTTGGTTGCTGGTTATCAGGAAAGAAGGGTTCAATGTAAGGCAAGGATGAGCAAAGAGGATTTAGGCAGAGGTGAAGTATTCCAGGGAGCATTCAAGACCATTGGGAAATGGAGTCAGGAAAGGGTTTATTTTCTAATCAATGTGCAGGCTTTCAGTTGGGCTAGTCATCTAAAGCATTGGATCTTAAAGATGATAGTGTGGCATGGAATGGTAAGAGAGGAGGAAACAATAAAGGTTTAGAATACAAAGTTAAAGACCTGAGATCAGAGAGAGACTTTGAACTCTCAATGCTTCGGCCTCTAGCTTGAGGGATCTTAGAAAGGTTCAATCAATTGAAAAGGATCCTAGTGAGATAGAAACAGGGTTCTAGACCTCCCAGTGTTACCAATTCTTTTAATTAAATCCTAACAAGAACATCTAAGAGCAGATTCATTTAATTCATACATCAGCTAGCAGGCAATAACATCCACTACACTGGTTAAATTAACTGAATTCAACTCTTAGACAACACATTTAGTAGAAAACATCAAAGGCAAGGAGAGCAGAAACATAGGGTACCTAACAAGGGTAAATCTTATGCCAGATTTCTGATGCAAGCTAGTAGAAATGAAATGAAACAGAATGTAAATTAAACACAAATACAAAGATAGAAAAACAACACCGCTGCTTTAGATCATGATCCAAAGAAATGTGCTTGTCATATTAAAAAACAACACCAGTCAAGTACAACATTTCCAATAGCTGGATACTCAGTCAGAAAACATCTTCCTTAGCCTATCTTACAACTTTACACAGAGACTATGTCTCAAAAGAAACAACTTGCAATTATCTGATAATTGATCAACAACCAACAATGAGCTTCTTCATGAATTTTATAGCTGTAGAGAGCAGAGGAGGCAGGTGAAAAACTAAACGAAGCATTAAACTCAGAAAAGAAAGAGGGCCGAAGCCCATTCTGTTTAAACCTTGTGCATTTATCTCTAGCACTCTTTTGATGCAAGAGTGGTCTTCTTCAGGCTTCCATTTACTCCGGTATGTCTCTGATGTACTTTGGCTGCAGTACTCTGTAGTACTTCTGGTGAATAAACAAAAAGTAAATAAATAATGCTAGGGTCTGCCATACTGTGAAGCAAATGCTCTGATAGCATAAGGACTGTTTCCAGGGCTAAATTTCCTTAGGGACACGAAAAAGCATGCGGATGGTATGGGCTCCTTTTCCTTTGATGGAAGAATGCTCTGCTGATGTCAAAACCCTGATATTATGGTTTTCTGTGCACTGGACCTTCTGAGCGACCCATGGTGTCTTCAATCTGGTACTTTTCCTCTAAACCGCTGAGTTAAGGTGCAAAGATCTCCATTTTCATGCCTTAAACTCTCTGCTGCTCCATTTCTGTCTCTGTCGGTGAAATCTGCGCTTTTAATGGCTCTGGGGAGGTTTTACAGAGTTCAAACCCTGTTCTTTTAATGCAAGTCCTGTCATGGCTCCTTCCTAGGCTTTCTTCGTGATTTCGGCCTCTGAAAAATGGTCCTTTATGCGTTTTTTTTTTTTTTTTTTGCCGCTATAATAAAGACTGCGAAATCAGGGCGGCTTTCACCCTTTGATAACCCTGCAAAACACGAAAACCTGTTAATAAAACCATGCATGGAGGTGGTGGATGCGACGAGGATGACGAGAATGGTCATGTAGACTGGTAAAATGGCAGAAAAGTGCAGGATTACGGTGGAAAATGGTCGTGGCGAAAGTTGGCGGAATGCAGCCGGGGATGGCGAGTATGAAATTTTAACATAAAACATTAAAATTGACCTTGGAATGCATATATATACAGGGACAAGCGAGAAATATGATGAAACACGTGGAAAGGGTGACGTGGAGGGAGCAGTCAACGACGGAACATGCAATCAAATCTGGACCGTCCGATCTCGGGAGGAGATCGACAGCTGAAAATGCATCAGAGGGCGACAGATGGTGGGCCAGGGGTATGGTTGCCTTGGGTTATCCCCCGCGCAACTTCGTGGAGCGATCACCATTGGATGGAGAGCCCTGGATTGGACGGCGTACGTGCATATCGCGCTGGGTTTTCTATCGAACGATAACGCGCGATGGGTGGGCGGTTTTGAAATAGTGACGGAGCCACGTGTCGGGCGGTGAGTGGAATCACTCCGAAAATAAAATTACCGCCCATCCTCCAAACGCGGTGTGATGGATACCACCAGTTTTTGAACAGTGTGTGGCGCGGGGACCACAGGGCGGGTGAACCTCTGACCGTTGATCCACGGGTAAATGAACGGTGGAGATGCGATCTGAGCGGTGAACGGGGTGAACGGTGGACGCTGTGGGGAATGCGACGACCGTCCGATCTGTACAGATCGACGGTTTAAAACGCGCCCGATATGGATTCTGCGATAAGCGCCTTCCGCCTTGGCGCCTGGTCTTGGCGCCCGTGTCACGTGGAGAAAAGGTCAAGGGGCTGGCCTGAAGGGGGCTAAGACCCATATATGTACAAATGTGGGTTTTGGCTCATTTTTAATGCATTTTGAGGGTAGGAAAAGGAAACGATAGAGGGAATAAGGGTTTATTAAACTAAACCAAGGGTGTATGCGTGGTTTAAGAGGGGCATGGGGATGATTTATAAGGTTTAGGGGGGAATTTGGGGGTAAGAAAGGGGGACTTTGACAAAGGGAAAAAGGGATGAAATGAAGAATTCTGCAGGGGTACAAGGGGCGAATGAAGGCCTTTAGGAACACAATTTGTCACAATCAGAGAGGCTTTTTGGATGGATACAACAGTGGGGGTTTATCAAAGGACAAGGACATAAGGAGGCTTCAAGGATGATATGTTTTCAGGGGAAATTCATTCCTTGAAGGCTCAAAAACATTTTAGCCCCCCGTTTGCTTGTTAAAAATTTATAGGGGGCTAATAGTGGCTCCACATGGGGATGGCTTCTTCTTGAAGGAGTCAAGAATTCATAAAATGATCTTTGGTGTAGGCTAGATGCCTGCTGCTTTGAGCCACCTTTCTTCTTTGATTCTCAGTTGCCACAATTATGAAGACATCTATCAACAGAAACATTTACCCAAACAATCTACCTACCCATCCTACAATCCTAGCATTTTTTCTTCTAGGGTGCATTTGAACTAGCAGACCCTTTACATCATTTTTATTTTATAAACAGAAAATAAACCTATTCTAAATCTACCCTTACTACTCCATGAGACCGGATTAGACTGTTGGTCTCATAGTTTCTCTACCTAAACTAATATTTGCTAGGATTAAACTGTCTAGCAGACTTCTTCTCTACATTCTAAGACAGAAATTGAAAACAATCAAGCCAGGATTAGACTATCTGACTTGCTGGAATTTGCAGAAATTAAAAACAACTAACTACATGCTCACAGGCTGAGCTTTATTTCAGACTTCCTACCTACCCTACTCTAACTGGGAATCTTTGGCACTCTAGGTGATACAATAATGCCAATGCAGCCAGTGAAGCAATAGTAAAAAAGGGGAGAAGAACTGACTACTCATCAGAGACAACCATAGGGTGCTCTGCATGTGGGTCTTCAATATTGAGGCCACCTCCAGTGGTGACCACTTCTGGTGTATTTGGCTCTTGCAAAGGACTGATGCTCGAGGAGCTAAGCCAATCACGGCCTCCATGTATTCTGCCACAGGATCAACAAAAACACGATGAAAACTTTTTTCTTCAAACCCTCCCATGACTGGTAGGCTGTCTGCATCCTGGGCAGTTTCAATCATTGCATCTGCAATGTGGCCTCTGTAATCACACCCCTCCTTTTCCTGGTTGGGAGTATTTGGCAGATGAGCATAAACCAGGAATACCTCTTCTTCCTCTGGATCAAGACAAAGATGTCTGTGGGAAAGAAGATCTCGCTCATCTTCACTGCAGCCTGAGCTAGAGGGCTCATTATATTCGACAGTGCTGTCCTCTAGTAACACAGGCTGGTTTTGCTGAAATGGATTGAACTCTGTGAAAAAATCAACATATTTTTGAGCGGGGGCTTCTTTGATTACCTTAATCCTTTCGGGAGAAGGCTCAGGATATTCATTCCGCTCAAGATTTTCTTCATCTCTTTCCTCCTTGTCCTCTGCGCTGAAGAGCTGCTGGCTTCCGTCCTCTTGGAAAGTATAACTGATGTTCGGATATAAAGCAGAGAGAAGATTCAATGAATCTTCGTTTGCTATCATGCTTTCAACGCTTTCTTCATCAATATCATAGATGGCCTGCATTGGCTCATCATTTTCTTGAAGTTGATGGTCGTGATCTTCCTCCCATGAAACTACTGATGATAGCCCTGCAAGTTCAGTTTCCCTTTGGAAAAATTCATCATCAGACAGGTCAACATCATAGAAATCATAATTATAAGCATTGTCACCCATCAAGTCTTCAGGACTCTCACCAATTTTTTCTTCAAAATAGTCTGCAAGTTCATTTTCTGATTCAAACTCTTGTTCATCGTACATGCTTGGCATGCTTCTTACGTCTTGCAGTGATCTGATTTGTCTTTCTTGAGGGCAAGGAGCAGGTCTTTTCCAATCATCATTTCTGGTTTCAGCCTCAAATTCTTCCTCTTCTGTGTTTAGCAGGGTGTTGGCAGTCTCTATCAATCTTTCCAGCTTGCTTCCTAAAGAGATCTGCCTTATTTGCTCTGCTCTGTCTTTCTTTGTAGCCTTTAATCTCTCCTCCCTGCACTTTATGTTGAATTCGACAGTAATTGATACGCTCTGCATTTCCTCCAGGCTCGAAGTTTCTCTTTCTCTTATATGGAATTCCACCTCGGGGTCAAAAGAACTCGGATAGTGCAATAGGGCCCATCCTAGAGGTGGTTTTATATCAGAAGGTATTGCATGATATACTTTATTGAACCTGGCTGAAAATTCTTGTACTGTCTCTCCTGGCTGCCTTTTCAAATTTTGATACTCTCCTAGGATGAGGACAGCATTCTTAGGGGCTGCCCATTTATCAAGGAAAACTTGAGAAAATTGGTGAAAGCTGAAAATGCTTGCTACTGGAAGGCCTTTGAACGAACTCTTAACATTTCCTTGTAATGACAAAGCAAACATTCTAATGCACACATCATATTCTTCTATTTCAAACAATTCAAGTAAATCCTCAAGGTTTTGAACATGTTCTTCAGCAGTGGCCCTTTTATTTTCTCCATCAAAAAGAGGCAATTGGTTTATAAGTTCTGAAGGAAGGGGTTGGAAAATAAGAGGTAAAACCAGAGGCTTATATCTTTCTATGACCTTTGTAGCTGTAGGTGGTGTAACAATGGGTTCATGGCTGCTTGAAGCTTCTTCAGGAATGGGAGATGCAACATGAGCCTCTTGTTCCACCAGGTTCTTCACAGGAGTATAGGTCTGCTCATGGTTTGAAGACTGAGGCTTGAGATCTTTCCCATATTCAGTGTGGGTCTCATATTTGTACATTTGATCAGGCTTAAAGTAGGATAGAACATAGTAGTAGACAAAAACAATGAATTATTTAAACCAAATCCAACCCATGTGCTCTACCCTTCTATGAGGCCTGGCCATATTTCAGGTTTTTCCTTCAGTGGAGTCTTTGAGAGTTATGGAGTGTGGATTCGCCAGGTGGATGTATATGAATGTTTGAATTAGGATGCTGTCCACCATCAGCAATTGAATGCCAATCTAACCAGAGATTTTGGGTCTTTTGAGTGCCTAAGAGTATGTAAGATAAATGCACTCAATTCCCCAGTGGAGTCGCCATTATGTTGGGGTTCCCATGTTTTGGCCAGATTGGAAAGACCAAAAGATGAGACAACATCAAACCACTTTCAGACCTCAGGATCTGGCCCTCCTGGGTCTAGAGAGGGATCTCTCTATGTAAGCAAAGGTTTTATGTCTTTGAAGCTCAAAAGGTTAAGATATTAGGCTAGTTATAAGCACAGGGTTTGTTTGTTTGATTGTTTGTTTGGTTGTTGGTTATCAGGAAAGAAGGGTTCAATGTAAGGCAAGGATGAGCAAAGAGGATTTAGGCAGAGGTGAAGTATTCCAGGGAGCATTCAAGACCATTGGGCAATGGAGTCAGGAAAGGGTTTACTTGCTAATCAATGTGCAGGCTTTCAGTTGGGCTAGTCATCTAAAGCATTGGATCTTAAAGATGATAATGTGGCATGGAATGGTAAGAGAGGAGGAAACAATAAATATTTAGAATACAAAGTTAAAGACCTGAGATCAGAGAGAGACTTTGAACTCTCAATGCTTCGGCCTCCAGCTTGAGGGATCTTAGAAAGGTTCAATCAAGTGAAAAGGATCCTAGTGAGATAGAAATAGGGTTCTAGACCTCCCAGTGTTCCCAATTCTTTTAATTAAATCCTAACAAGAACATCTAAGAACAGATTCATTTAATTCATACATCAGCTAGCAGGCAATAACATTCACTACACTGGTTAAATTAACTGAATTCAACTCTTAGACAACACATTTAGTAGAAAACATCAAAGGCAAGGAGAGCAGAAACATAGGGTACCTAACAAGGGTAAATCTTATGCCAGATTTCTGATGCAAGCCAATAGAAATGAAATGAAACAGAATGTAAATTAAACACAAATACAAAGATAGAAAAACATCACCGCTACTTTAGATCAGGATCCAAAGAAATGTGCTTGTCATATTAAAAATCAACACCAGTCAAGTACAACATTTCCAATAGCTGGATACTCAGTCAGAAAACATCTTCCTCAGCCTATCTTACAACTTTACACAGAGACTATGTCTCAAAAGAAACAACTTGCAATTATCTGATAATTGATCAACAACCAACAATGAGCTTCTTCATGAATTTTATAGCTGTAGAGAGCAGAGGAGGTAGGTGAAAAACTAAATGAAGCATTAAACTCAGAAAAGAAAGAGGGCCGAAGCCCATTCTGTTTAAACCCTATGCATTTATCTCTGGCACTCTTTTGATGCAAGAGTGGTCTTCTTCAGGCTTCCATTTACTCCGGTATGTCTCTGATGTACTTTGGCTGCAGTACTTCTGGTGAATAAACAAAAATTAAATAAATAATGCTAGGGTCTGCCATACTGTGAAACAAATGCTCTGATAGCATAAGTATTGTTGCCAGGGCTAAATTTCCTTGGGACACGAAAAAGCATGCAGACGGTATGGGCTCCTTGTCCTTTGATGGAAGAATGCTCTGCTGATGTCAAAACCTTGCTATTATGGTTTTCTGTGCACTGGACCTTCTGAGCGACCCACGGTGTCTTCAATCTGGTACTTTGCCTCTAAACCGCTGAGTTAAGGCGCAAAGATCTCCATTTTCATGCCTTAAACTCTCTGCTGCTCCATTTCTGTCTCTGTCGGTGAAATCTGCGCTTTTAATGGCTCTGGGGAGGTTTTACAGAGTTCAAACCCTGTTCTTTTAATGCAAGTCCTATCATGGCTCCTTCCCAGGCTTTCTTCGTGATTTCGGCCTCTGAAAAATGGTCCTTTCTGCGTTTTTTTTTTTTTTGCCACTGTAATAAAGACTGCGAAATCATGGCGGCTTTCACCCTCTGATAACCCTGCAAAACACGAAAACCTGTTAAGAAAACCATGCATGGAGGTGGTGGATGCAACGAAGATGACGAGAATGGTCGTGTAGACTGGTAAAATGGCGGAAAAGTGCAGGATTACGGTGGAAAATGGTCGTGGCGAAAGTTGGCAAAATGCAGCCGGGGATGGCGAGAATGAAATTTTAACGTAAAACATTAAAATTGACCTTGGAATGCATATTTATACAGGGACGGGCGAGAAATACGATGAAACACGTGGAAAGGGTGACGTGGCGGGAGCGGTCAACGGCGGAACATGCAATCAAATCTGGACCGTCTGATCTCGGGAGGAGATCGACGGCTAAAAATGCATCAGAGGGCGACGGATGGTGGGTCAGGGGTACGGTTGCCTTGGGTTATCCCCCACGCAACTTCGTGGAGCGATCACCATTGGATCGGACGGCGTACGTGCATATTGCGTCGGGTTTTCTGCCGAACGGTAACGCGCGATGGGTGGGCGGTTTTGAAATAGTGACGGAGCCACGTGTCGGGCGGTGAGTGGAATCGCTCCGAAAATAAAATTACCGCCCATCCTCCAAACGCGGTGTGATGGATACCACCGGTTTTTGAACAGTGCGCGGCGCGGGGACCACAGGGCGGGTGAACCTCTGACCGTTGATCCACGGGTAAATGAATGGTGGAGATGCGATCTGAGCGGTGAACAGGGTGAACGGTGGACGCTGTGGGGAATGCGACGACCGTTCGATCTGTACAGATCGACGGTTTAAAACGCGCCCGATATGGATTCTGCGATAAGCGCCTTCCGCCTTTGCGCCTGGTCTTGGCGCCCGGGTCACGTGGAGAAAAGGTCGAGGGGCTGGCCTGAAGGGGGCTAAGACCCATATATGTACAAATGTGGGTTTTGGCTCATTTTTAATGCATTTTGAGGGTAAGAAAAGGCAACAATAGAGGGAAAAAGGGTTTATTAAACTAAACCAAGGGTGTATGCGTGGTTTAAGAGGGGCATGGGGATGATTTAGAAGGTTTCGGGGGGAATTTGGGGGTAAGAAAGGGGGACTTTGACAAAGGGAAAAATGGATGAAATGAAGAATTCTGCAGGGGTACAAGGGGCGAATGAAGGCCTTTAGGAACACAATTTGTCCCAATCAAAGAGGCTTTTTGGATGGATACAGTAGTGGGGGTTTATCAAAGGACAAGGACATAAGGAGGCTTCAAGGATTATGTGTTTTCAGGGGAAATGCATTCCTTGAAGGCTCAAAAACATTTTAGCCCCCTGTTTGCTTGTCAAAAATTTATAGGGGGCTAACACATATAAGTATTGAGTTGAAAGTTTCAATGTGGAAATTGAGATCTCCTATGGAAAAAATAATGGATACATATGAAAATGGTTGTAAGACACATGTTCTGTTGGTTTTCTAATGTAGGTACTAAATGAACACTATAAGTCTAGAGGTAACCAAGTTGTGAAGACAAATACCATTGTTAAACCGGTGGGAAATATAAAGGAGAAAAATGACGTTGATATGAAAGAACAATGGTGTTGATATAGTTGGAAGGGAGTAGTCCACATACTGCTATAGTGAGCAAAAGGCACCTAGAATGGTGTGATGCTGAAAAAGAAACATGTGATGGTGTAATTATACTAAGAACAACAAATGTAATTGCAAGAACACCACAAGTGGTGGTCCTTTAAGGAGGAAGATATTGTATCACCCCTTTTTACTCCCCAAATTTTGTAATATGTAATTAAGATTGATAATGTTGGGATAATCAACAAGGATATTTTTCCATATTTCAATTGAAGTAAATATTCATCTTTATTTAATATATTGCTAAAGTTGAAGAAGAGAGCAACCAACACGGATCATGATGCCTATGGTGAAGGTCGTAAAGGGGATTGGGGAAGCTTCCTATATTACTTGAATTAAATGTTCCATTTTTTTGACTTGATGGTTGTACAACCCAACCATAAACAATTATGAGAAGTATCCATTCTTGAGACTTTTGATTGACCATGCAGCTCGAGGAGGGACCCTAAGAAATTCTCATATTGGGCAGTCCATGCGTGGGTGAGAACAAACACAGAGGAAAAGTAGAGAGGGAAGTGGGGAGAGAGTTATTGATCAATGTGAGCATTGTGCTAATGAACCAGTGGAATTTGTGAGTAAAAACTAAATCACACATGAGTTTGTGAGTGTGACCCTAAAAAGTGGGTGATAAGGAAATCATTGAGTCATAACATACTTGTGTGGAGTTTTGATTTTAACTAAATCATATAAGGAAGTAAATGTGGAAGCTTTCAACCCAAGCTAGAAGGCGAGGGGAATTATTTGAATAATTTATATTAACTAAGCATGTAAGAAACTGAGAATAGGGAAGTACTGAGGGATTGTTAGATCAATGGACTCCGTTTGTGCTATGCAGGTTAGTAGTGGCCATATTATGAGTGTTAATAGGTCCTGACTTACTGGCCGAAAGGTAGAATATTGATTCCTATATGTGAAGGAGAGAGGCATTCATGTCCTTTACCCGAATTTGAAATTTGTAGAACCCTAAGATAAAGTCCTCTAAAGGCATTGGATTTATCTCAAGGGCGGATATTTGCAAGAAATCTACAATTTAGATATGCCTACATTTAGGTGGAAAGTGGCTCTCCCTTCTTCAATTTTCAATAAGTTTAAGTGAATCAAATAAGTGTATCTGTTCCTTTTCTAATTAAATGAGAATGTTGTTTAGTGTTTCATGATTTTTTATGTTGGTTAATGTGTCTGTTTGCAATTATAAGTTGGAAGTTGTTAGGTTGGTAACTTAATATGCGTGAGTGATGAGTTGAATGTATTGTGTAATTTTGTTTGGGTGCTTCTTTCATGAATAAATGTTGATATAGAGGTCTTGTATGAAACAAGCTACAAGTGATGAATACGGGATATGTGGTTTAGTAATGTGAATGTATAATTTGACTTGAGCTCTAACGTTGTTCTTGTGTTCCGTAATGTGAAAGGATTTTACCAAGCCAGATGTGGGAGGAAACAACTATGACTATATCAATTTTTTGAACGATAAGACTTGATAGTTCTTTAGTGATAGGAGACCTCGGTTCCTCCAGTGGTAAGCTAGAATGATGGATCCTATGTTTGTGAGAGTTTGAGTTCATAATGTGACATTGGTAGCATTTGCAGACCAATGGAGTGAGAGTAATTTCATCTCAAAAAAATCAACTTGATAAACATTTGTTTGTAAGTGGTTAATCATTTAATCAAATTAAATTATCTTCATTCTGTAAGGGATTGTGTAGCCTGTAGGTAAGTTAAATGTCTATGGTACACCAGCAAGATGAAAAAGAGTACACCTGTCAATCCCGGTGATAAGTGGTAGCGGGATTTTATTATGGCAGATGGTGTTCCTGTGAACGCACAGCAAGGAGGGATGAATTCATTAACCATCACAATGATGAATTCACATGGTTCCTCATTTGAACATGGATGGAATGGTTTTGTGTGGTGAATTTCTCAGAGTAGCAGGGTTTGTTTTCCCTTGAGTAGAAACCCTAAGTCGGATACCTCTTAGGATCAGGGTTTCACAGTGGGCCGTAGTAAGGACCTTTCGATGGAACCAGTTGCAAAACGTAGGAGGATCTCGAGGAGAGCACGACCGAGGGTCTGTCATAATCTTTTCAAACAAATGGAGCATCAAAGAATAACCCTAGCGAAAAAAGAAGCCATGGAAGCAGCTGACCGCTACGACAAGAGGTTCTCTGCAGACATCAAGGCCGAGGTTGCGGAAATTGAAGATAAACTCAGAGAGGATGTTGATGAAGTGCTTCTTCTCAGGATTCCTGACACACAATTCTCCAGAACCCGAGACACAAAATTCTTCAGAATGGTTGAGCTATACTGGTATACTAAAAGCTTCATTGCTCTGGTGATAGAGGAGAATAAAAGTTTCATTGCTCTGGTGATAGAGGAGAAAGGGTTTCAGAAGACAATCATGGACAAGCTGAATCTAATGAAGGGAAAATTTGATGCCTTGATAAAAGCTCTTCGGGCAATTGAGGGAGTGGCAGCTGAGGAGGAACAAGAGGACCAGCACAGACTAACAGCCAGTCAGTCTACCTCTTAGCAGATTCTGATACTGAAGAAGAGAATTAGCTTTGCCATATGTCAGGTCTTTTGGCTTTTTGGTGTTTAGTTTTGAGGTCTAGTTCTTCGGACTTGCCTTATAGCATAGTTATGTTTGATACAGACACGGTCATAATTTTTAAATTTTACCTCTGCATACTGTACAAAGTTATGTTCAAACTGGTAAGTTCTAATGGCAGTTTTATGCATTACTGATAGTCTATATTAAGACATGATAATATGCTCTCTATTATGCTACTTCTGCGAATGATGATATGCTCTCTATTTTGCAACTTCTGCTAATGATAATATGCTTTATACTTATGCAACTTTCGGTAATCTCAGACAGACCTACAGTGATTACAGTCTCTGTGCTGATAATGATGTAATATGTTTGTATATTAATAGTGAAGTAGCTAATTTTTGGTATATTAATAGTGAATGATTATGTTTGATACAGAGAGATGGTCATTGTTTTTAAATTTTACCTCTGTATACTGAATGAAGTTATGTTCAAACGTCTAAGTACTAATGGAAGTTTTATGCATTACTGTTTAGCTAAGTTTTATGCATTACTGTTTAGCTATATCAAGACATGATAGTATGCTCTCTATTATGCAACTTCTGCTAATCTATGTATTTCAGACCATAAATATGTATTTCTTTCTCTGTCTTAATGTGGCGAAGGAGTAGCTAATTTAAACCAAAAATAAAATAAAATAATAATAATCGAAGAGTTATTTTAAATAGTTAATTTATTAAAATAATAATAATAATAATAAAAGTTATTTTAAATAGTTAATTTATTAAATAATAATAATAATAATAATAATAATAATAATCAAAGTAACTAATTTACCCAAGAAGAATCAAAGAATCAATAACAACTGTGTGTTGCCGTTCTTATGGTCTATTATGCTATTTTCATGTGAAGTTTCACAATAAACTTTCTCAGCTTTGTCGATTCTCAGCTTTTCGACAAATCTTTGGCTTGACAAAGCTCTTGCTAAATAGAATATCCCAAAAACTAGTTGCCATGCCAAAATAAATGCATAACTTTTCATGTTTCTCTTGCTCTACAAAACCCTTGCGGAATAGAATATCCCAAGCATAACTTTTCACATGTATGATGTTTCCCTTGCTAGACAAAACCCTTGCGGAATAGAATATCCCAAAAAGTAGCTGCCAAAATATGTGCATAACTTTCAGTACTGTCTTAGATGAATTTCTACTGGACAAAACTCTTGCTGAATAGAATATCCCAAAAACTAGCTGCCAAAATATCTTAGATGAATTTTTAGGTCAAGTTAATAAATTAACAATATCCCAAAAACTAAGTACCAAAATATCTGAATAACTTTTCAGTACTGTGTTCCTAAATATCTAAATAACTTTTCAATACTATGTTCCTACTCTTTAGGACTAAAATATAACTTTTCAATACTGTGTTCCTACTCTTTAGGACTGTGAAGGCAATAAATTAGTACAGGATGAATTTATGGGTGAAGCCAATAAATTAGCACAGGTTCTCTTCACTCAAATGTGACAAACATAGCCCATAAATTAGCACTAGCACAGGTTCTCCAATCAAATGTGACAAACTTCGATTTAAAACGACATGTGATCTGATATATAAACCTCCCTATTAAAATGAAATCATAACCTAAACCAAATGATATAATATCACAACCTAAACCAAAGGATAGAATAGCTGCCAATTTTAGTTACTGGCGTGATATTTTTTTGACAAGTGAAAGCCTACAAACAGTTTCGTGTCTGTTTGTCCATTCGACAAACAGTTTTTTTTGGGGGCAAAATTTAAATTGGACATTCTACTTATCTCTTTTTGGCATTTTCTTCCCCATATTTTTATTTTAAAAACATATGTGAATTTATATTTATGTTTGAAATTTATCAAATAATGTATCTACTAGAATAACCAATGAATTTATTAAACAATAAAAATTTGTAAATGAATTTTTATTTATTTACATATACAATAATGAGAACAAGATGAATTATTATATTATTATGTAAATCAAAATTTGTGAGAACAAAATGAATTATTAATTACTTAATGCCTCACCTCCTCATTATTAAATATGTAAATCAAAATGGTGTGAAATTTGCCGGAACAAATGAATTATTAATTATTTGAGGCTTATTGTAAAATGTGTGAATAAAATACTATAATGTTATATTTTTTATTTTATTTGGTAAAAGATGATGTTTGAATATTTATTTATTTATTTATTTTTTAATTTTAATTTTATTTTAATTTAATTTAAATTAAATGTGTAAATGAAAAAATTCAATGTAAATATATGATTAGTTATTATAGTGGTTTGTGTTTTACGCTTCTCTTGATCAGATTAATAATTGAAATTTATAAATTAAAAAAAAAATCATGTGCTTAGAGATAAGTTCCATATTCCTACTTTGTTTTAATAAGATTAAGATTAATAATTGAAATTTAATTTTTTTCATTCATGGACATAAATGTTTTATACTCTAGTGTTTTACATTTTTGCTTTGTTTTGATAAGATTAATAATTGAAATTTAAGATTTTTTTTAAATGTAGTTACACAAAAGTTTCATGTTCCTACTTTGGTTTTGATAAGTTTAATTGTTGAAATTTATGAAAAAATGTTAAATGAAATTTTTATTAAATTAAAGTTTGAAATTATAATTTACATATATTATATATTTCATGGAGCTACACAAAAGTATATATATTTGCAAAATTAAAATAAAAAGTTTTATTGAATTAAAGTATATATATATGATGATAATGATGATGGTTAACGTTCGCGCAAACCAAATTTTGGTCTATTGGAGACTAAACTTTGGTCCATAAAACTAAAATTGGGCTCTAAAACAATATTGGGAGTCAATGAAATTTGAACTCAAAACCTCCCAACAACAACGATCTTAATATGATTATGCCAACCAACATGGCAACCTCACACTTTGTCTTATTCATCCTCACACTTTGTTATAAAATGTAATTCAAATGGTTCAAGGAAACCATGAAGAATGATGGAGAATACATGAGAGATGAGGGCACAGGGAGGCCAATGGAGTCATGAGCAAAGAGAAGGCAAGTCAGGACAGACTCGGGCATGCATTTCGAGGCAAATGAGGCAGAATGGTGGCATGCAATTCGAGACATAGAATATTCTTTTGATGCCCAAAGATTCTTTGGGAGGTAAAATTTCTTTTTTTTTATAAATGCATTCAAGTTTACAATCATTTTTCTCATATTTTCGCAGGAAACATAATGGCGAGGTTGGATTCGCCTTTTGAGCAGCAGTTTTGTAAATTCCCAATGCAAGAGAATCTTCGAGAATCTTGAGGGAATCTTTCAGATTCCTTAGAGACTGAAATTCACCGGAGTCAGACTGAGGTCAAATTTATACTCATTCTTCTCAAAATTTCGTAAGGATCTCAATGGTGAGATCAGATTCCTGTTTTGAGTTGCAGATTTTCAGATTCCCTATGGAGCAACATCATTGAGGAATCTAAGGGGAATCTAAAAGATTCCCTACGACTCAAATTTCGACAGTGTCAGAATTAAGAAAAATTGACAGTGGATCCTACACTTCTCAATGACACGAATCTAGTGGTGTAGTCAGATTTCCCATTTAAGCCTTATATTTTTCGGCCATTTTCCAAGCATAGGGTGACACTGTTAGATTTTAGCATATGGACAGTCAATTTCTTGCAATTCGATGCCACGTTTGCGATGGTGTATTCAGATCCATTGATTGAATAGCCTAATCTTCAACCAACATTAGAGTTGAGGTATATGAATTGTTGTTGCCATGTACTTCATTGATTATTGATGTAGGATGCTTTATGTCATGTCGATTCCTGCTAGATGTATGATGCAGAATCGTTATGTTTATTTGCTGTTGTTGCTTGATGTAAGATGCAAAATATTTATGTGTAATCGATGTGATATGTATTTATCATGGATGGTGATTTATGTTGTGAGATCCCTTTTGTTGCCTTGATGGCAGGATACTCTTTGTCACCATGTGTGTAGTTGTCATGCTGATAAGAGGTTTGTGATGAGTGAGAGTTCATTGTAACGAAACTTCTCATGGAGAGACTTTGCCACTCATGTTGAGAGATTTTCCTTGTATGACAAGTCAACAACATCAATGTACATTATCACCAGTTACAACACTAAATGAAGCAACCAACACCATTGAGACACTGAGACCCAGAGACAGTCGACACTGGACAAACTTAGTTATTAAACCTCTTGCGTTTTTGTCGTATGATTGTTGACATGTTTTCCACTTGATTATATCTGCATATGTGTTCATTAATGCTTTGATAAAATATAATTCTAACACATCAGCTGAAGTAAAAGGTGTTGGTTAAAAGGGTGTCAGAAATTTACCCAGATCAAGTGGTATCGGAGAAGGTTTTCTTGATGATGTGAATTGTAGGCATGAACCATTTATGCACATTCACTGAGTTGAGCAATGGAGAATGTCAAAGACATGTACGAGACCATGCTCAGGGTGTTCGAGAAAGTGGACATGTTGTATGAAGCTTATGAGAAACAAGCAGTAGATAACGCTTAGTTGAAAACACTTCCACAAGATGAGAAGGGGGACAAACATCGATTGCAACTTCAGTTGCAATCCACGACAACGACATTGGAAGAATTGAAGTGCAATGATGAAAGTAGTCAAATAGATCATGAGGCATTGAAGGCAGTCCTACAGGAAGAGGAGGAGGAAAAGCATCGATTGCAGCTTCAGTTGCAAGCCACGATAGAGGCATTGGAAGAATTGAAGCACAACAACGGAAGACTTCAAACATATCATGATGCATTAAAGACACTTCTATGAGAAGAGAATGAGGAGAAACAACGATTGTAGCTTCAACTACAAGCTGCGATAAAGGCCTTGGAGGAAGTGAAGCACAACGAAGGCTCAGAGAAGCCCTCTTCACTTGTTTCAAAATTGACATATGAGGTAAAAAGTTGTTGTTAGGATATTTTGACACATAGGAAATAGTTAATTATAACTTGGTCTAGTGTAGAGTTAGGTAAAGTGTGTTTCTTTACTATGTACATTTGTAACTTATAATCCGACGGTCACAATTTGTAGTGATCCAACGGTTCACTCTCTCCTCGGTATTAACGACACTTGATCTGTGGATTAACACCCGATTGGTCCATGATCTCTATTTAAAGAGCATGGAGGGTCATTTGTCCGGTAATTGTTTATGAGAGAAACATATGTAATCTTTTTTTTATATTAATAAATTTCCTGAAGTGGCCGCGTTGGCTTAGGCTGTGGACTGTTTCCCTCTTCGAGGGTTTTAATTACGTGATATACTGGTGTACTGATTTGTGATATGTTTGTGAGCGATGACCTTTGGTTTTTCATCTAAGGAACTTACCCTGTAAATTCCTACAATTGTGATCATTCTTCAGTTTCATCTTCACATGTGATTATTTATGTTGGAAATGTGGAGACCCCCATTATAGGAATTGACATTAGACTCATTACTAGGATGGGGTACAAAGGAGGAGGACTTGGCATTCATGGTCAAGACATAACTCATCCATTGGAGGTTGTGCAAATACCTCGCTACGCAGGTTTGGATACATTGAAGGAGAATGTTTGAAGGTGACGGAAGCCTCCACAACATTATGGAAATTGTCGAGGAGAGAGAATTATGGGAACACTTCACCATCATCTTATGACATCACATATTGCAGAGAGAAAGCTAAGGCAAGCTCTCATCACCATAATGACATCAAAGGCAAACATACATTGTTGAACTCACCAAGGAAAAGGATTGATGGGGACACTTTACCATCATCCCATGGAAGTGCATGTCGCAACAAAAGCGCTGAGACAAGCTCTCATCACCATGATCACACCAAAGACCACCAGGAAAGTTATAACAAGTCTCGATAATCGCAAGTTCATTTTGATTATAATCATGTTGCTAATCATGAGTGTAAATAATTGCATAAGAAAACTTGTCGTTTTTTTGGTTTACATAACCATGTCATTGTTGAGTGTTGGAAAATAATGGCAACACAAAGGAGGATGAGGCATGGAAAGCCTTCTCCACAACAGGGAAAGAAATTTGCAAACAAAGTGGCCATCAAAGAGCCATGTGTTCGAGGCTCCATCCAGAGCAACACCTTAAGGACGAAGCATTGGTGCATGAACGAGTTGAAACGATTGTTCGACAAGCAAACGTGCCACAGGGAGATGATCCATTCACTTTGATAAGTGAGAAATCATTTTTCTAGATGTGGTAGTGTGTCATGGCCTTCTTTGAAAATCATGTGTTTCATTTCTTTATGTAAAAGTGATGATGTGTTTTTCCATCACTTTTTAAGCAACAATGATGTTTTTGGCCTTGCGTTGATAGCTAGGGTATTCCATTTTGATGTAAGCTTGACCACCGAGTATGTGTTATAAACTCGTGGAAAGTACGGAAATTTTTGGGTCATAGTTGGTCATATTTGAGCATGTAATTTACAAGGAGATTGTACTACAAGTTTGCAGGGTATGTAGGTGTTGGTTCATCGCTTATGGCTCCGAAAGACAAAGGTGAAGGAGAAGGAAGGGTGACCTTTCAGGACACTTGTGGTGCAGACAGGGTACACATCAGTTGCAAATTATCATTGATGCTTTTAGAGGACCAAAAGCTCCTCAATGGGGAGGAATGATCCAAGTGGCTCCAGAGACACACACAGGACAAAGAGGGCTTATGAAAGCTCGAAATTCAAAGTGATAGGAAGATGAAAAACTCATCTTCAGATTGAAGAGCTCGTCGCCCTAATCGCGACGATGTGAATGACGCGTCAATCTGAGCTCGTATAAGAAAGTTAGTGAAGTTTGAAGTTTTGTTAAGGCAAGGGAAGTGGGGCCCACAACATGCCACATGGCATCCCAATAAGCATATGGGACCCACATGGAAAGCCCCTCAGCTATTGACACATGGCGCTCCTCCATTGGCCCCTTGCCCCTGCAAAAAATACAAAACAAAATGATATTTAATTTCCCACATAAAAACAAAAAAATAACTATATATTAAATATAGTTATTAAACAATCAAAATCAATTTAAATATGGTAAATTGTTATGTAACAAAAATCATTAATATGGTTAAATTCCATATTAAACAAAACCTCCATTTTTGTTTTTGGGAGTCATTACAATATGGAGATATGAATTCCATATATTATATAATTTGAAAAAAAAAATATTAAAACTAAAATTCGGCTTTAAAACAGTATTGGGAGTCAATGAGATTTGAACTCAAAACCTCCCAACAATGACTATCTTAATATGATTATGCCAACCAATGTGCCAACCTCACACTTTGTCTTATTCATCCTCACACTTTGTTATAAAATGCCATTCAAATGGTTCAAGGAAACCATGGAGAATGATGGAGAATACATGAGAGATGAGGGCATAGGGAGGCCAATGGATTCGTGGGCAAAGAGAAGGCAGGTCAGGCCAGACCCAGGCACGCAGTTCGAGGAAAAGGAAGCAAAATGGTGGCACACTATTCGAGATAGAGAATATTCCTTTGATGCCCAAAGATTCTTTTTGTCAGAATGGATTCAAGTTTACAATCATTTTTCTGAGATTTTTGCAGAGAATGCAATGGCGAGGTCAAATTCACCTTTTGAGCAGCAATTTTTCAGATTCCCAGTGGAAGAGAATCTTGAGGGAATCTTCCAGATTCCTTAGAGGTTGAAATTCGCCGAAATCGGAATGAGGTCAACTTTATACTCATTCTTCTTAGAATTTTGTAAGTATCTCAATAGTGAGATCAAATTCCTATTTTGAGTTGCATATTTCCATATTCCCTATGGAGCAACATATTTGAGGAATCTAAGGGGAACCTAAAAGATTCCCCATGGCCCAAATTTCGACAATTTCAGAATTCAAAAAATTGATAGTTGATCTTACACCTCTTGACGACACGAATACAATGGTGTAGTCAGATCTCCCATCTAAGCCTTATATTTTTCGGCCATTTTCCAAGCATGGGATGACAAGGTCGGATTTTAGCATGTGGACAGTCGATTTCTTGCCATTCGACGCCACGCTTGTGATGGTGCATTCAGATCCAGCGATTGAGCAACCTAATCTTCATCAAGCAGTAGAGTTGAGGTATATGAAGTGTTTTTTCCATGTAATTCATTGAGTATTGATGTAGGATGCTTTATGTCATGTCGATTCCTGCTAGATGTATGATGCAGAATCGTCGTGTTTATTTGTTGTTTTTGATTCCTGCTTGATGTAAGATGCATAATCTGTATGTGTAGTTGATGTGATATGTATTTATCATGGATGGTGATTTATGTTGTGAGATCCCTTTATTGTCTTGATGGCAGGATACTCTTTGTCACCATGTGTGTAGTTATCTTGCTGATAGGAGGTTTGTGATGAGTGAGAGTTCCTTGTAACAGAATGTCTCATGGAGAGACTTTGCCAATCATGTTGAGGGTTTTTCCTTGTATGACAAGTCAACAACATCAATGTACATTACCACCAGTTGCAACACTGGATGAAGCGACCAACATCATCAAGACACTGAGGCCCGGAGACATAGTCTACATTGGACGAACTTCGTTATTAAACTCTTCCGTTTTGTCATATGATTGTTGACATGTTTTCCGTTTGATCATATCTACATATGTGTTCATTAATGCTTTGATAAAATATAATTCTAACACATCAGCCGAAGTAAAAGGTCTTGGTTAAAAGGGTATCATAAATTTACCCGAATCACTATCAGACCTAAAGAAACAAATTATTTAGTTTGTTTTAAAATTGTACTCTTATGCTCAAAGAGCTTGGAGAGAAGCGTTTCGAGCTCACTATAATTTTTACATGTTAAAAGGCTAGGAAGGTTGGTATTTCAACAAAGATTGTGAAACTGAGATCTAATGTGGGTGTACGCAGGGAACTCTAAGAGGAAATGATTTTCATCCTCAATGTTCATATTCTCATAGAGATGGCAGATCCATTCCACCCATGTTGTTTTAGGAACTGCCCAACGACCTGTTTCACTATGGAGCTCATGAGAGTTCGTTCTTACCTTGACTATATTTTTTTTTTTCTTTGAGCTAGTTAAAATAGAGATATACTTTTGATCTTCTAGAGTAGGGTTTATGACCTCCTTATAATATCTTAATTTCCTTGTAGACTCTAAGTCTTTCTCACACCACATTTTATCTTTAAACTTAGAAACAACAATATTTTTAATGTTATTAATATTTTGCAATGCAATATATTTGTCGATCTCCCAATTATTTATATATATATAATTGGAAGTTATGTGTGAATTTGATAGCTTTATTTTTATTTTATTAAATTAAAGTTTGAAATTATAACTTAACTTACATATTATATATTTTATGGAGCTACACAAAAATACATGTATTTGCAAAAAATAAAAGAAATAGTTTCATTGAATTAAAGTTTATATATATATATATATATATATATATATATATATATATATATATATATATATAATTGGAAGTTAGGTGTTAATTTGATAACTTTAAAAATTAAAAATATTATGTGAATAGGAGGCTCACAAATATTTTAGATGAGTGTATGAATCTGCCTTGTACATAGAATCTTGAAAGGAAATGCAACTAGTAGTACAAAACTACTCTTGAAACTAGATAAATATAATAGTTTTCCATCCCCTAGCTTGTTACTACAACTAGTTTCTAATATTGAATGGTAGTAGCTCCAATATTCCTAGTGAATGTTTCACTTACATTGGGCTTTATAGGACATAATGAAAATAAGAGAGCACCATTTTATTCAGATTCACATGCTTCAACGAATCTCAAAGTCTTCAAAGTTTTAGTTAAACAATGACTAAACTAGTTCCTAAAGCTAAAAAACTAGGAAATAGATAGATTACCTCATTTTATGTTTGTAAAGTTGTCAGCAAGTCCTTCACAAAAGGATAATTTGGACCTACCTTAGCAAGTTGTATTCAAAAATATAAACCACCCAGATAAAGGTTAAAAGGAAAATCTATGATAATTATATTTCTTAAATTCCATTTATATTTGCATCATTTAGAATAATAGGTTACAGATGAAGCTCTTATCTATGCAAAAATATATGACACAAAATTTTGGTCACCTAAAACTTTGTTCATCTTTATTTATTTTGAGGAATCTTTCACATTCCCTAGGAGAAAATTTCTCCTATGGCCAATGACTTCACATATTCTTTATTTCTTCACAATAAATATCATTGTAGAGATGATGAGTACCAGTCTTCACATACAACAACCCCTCAAATTCCTCTTGTTTTTCATATGCTTAACTCATTCACTTGATCAACATACTTATCGAATGATGGTGGTTCAGGATATACTAGTAATTATTTCATACAAAGTGTTTACATTTGATGTATGAGGCATTTAAGTAAGGATCATAGGTTGAAGTAAAATAATGAATCATTATGCTTGGAAGTTATGTTTATTGATTTATTTCACTTTGGTGGCCATCAATTCCTTCTAGTCAAGTGCAACCACCTTGGGGATTTTATTTCCCTGTCTAGGTGGGGCATTAATAGGAGGCCTAGATGGAGACAATGTGACCATATCCTTCTATGCGTAAAAATTTCCACTCATCCTTTTCTCTGTTTTCTCTACTTTTGAGTTTATAGTTGTCAATTACTCATACGAGTTCCCTGTTTGTCTCATCCTATGAGAAAAAGGGGCTTGGAAATTCCTAGAGGTTGATGTCGCTAGAAGAAAGAATGAGATAACATATGTCAAATGTTAAAATTAAAATTAATGGCAAGGGATGAATCATAGTCAAAATCCAAGTTAGATTGAGATATATTTTCTCATGTGAGGCCATCTGATGCGTAAAATATTGTGTATATTCAAGTGGATAGTTCATCACAACATATCTACTAAAATATATTAGAAATTTTGTAATCTAAATTGTGAGGGATAATTTCTCCTTAGGTTTATGAAACTTTTAATTATTGTTTATTGTATATTCATGCAAATTATATCTATGCAGAAAATAGAGATTAAATAGAACAATCACTCACAAACCACAATAACATAAGATATGGCTTGGAAAACCCTTTCAACAAAAAACCTAGTTGGAAGGTGAGGTTGCTCTGCTCTCACTTTCACTAAATGGAATTGCAATGAAAGTGCAAAGAAATTAGTCATATGGCTCGTGGTATGCTACAATGCATAAATCCTATCCATTTTCGCTCTCTCCATATCCACTCTCGGCTACTTTGCTCATATATGGAACAAAATGCCCTCGAATAACATGGGACCCCTTTTCCTCTCAGAGGCCTAGCTATAACATAGCCCAACAACCTACTAGTGATTAAATTTGACTCCTTAAATTCTTAACTAGAGTTAGAATATTGACTCTTCTAGATTCTTATTCATCATGATCACATGGCTAGCCCATTTTCCATTAATAATGTGGGGTTGACACGATATCCTCTAAAATCATGGTGGTGAAAACAAGAAGGTCAACTTTTGGGTGGCTTAAATTTTGCGTATGAACTCTAATTGAGGTGATTCTTGCATCGTTGGAAAGCTATCTATGTGTAGAAAAGTGGTAGGGGGTGAGGAACTTAAGCAACAAAGTTTACCCCCCAAAAATTATTGTTTGATACATAAAATTGTGTCTGAAAGTTTTCAGACCCTTATTCGCCAAATTGGGACCCGTCGATAAAAATGTTCCTGTGAGCTAATTCCAACATTTTTCTACCCTAAAAATGCCACCAAGATGGATGCGAAATAATATAATGATCCATTCTAGACCACCATCACCCTAGTCATATTCATATCATGATCTATCAATGTAAAAGATACTTTACGAAAAACATCTCAACCAACCCTAATAAGTATTGAACTACTCATACCAATAGGGAATTCAAAAGAAAATCAATAAAGGTTGCAAAAAAAGCTGATCAAAGCGAAGTAAAATGTTAATTAAAGGGTGAAAAAACAGTGCCAAAGAAAGGGAAACTCAAGTATGAAAGGGTTGTCTCTAAAGGCACTCATGGATGATGGTCATGCATAACCCATGTATAAGACTATGGCACCTCTCATGAAATTCACCCTTAACCATATCACTTAACACATAGAACTACTAATTGAAGTTATCATCCTAGGAACTATTCCTCCCCCTTGGAATTTTTTTTGACAACCATTTGGGAGCATCTAATAGGGGAGTTGATGACCCTCCTATACTTGAATTTGGAAACTTGCATAAGGTCATAAGCTAATGTGAAATTTGAAGAAGATACCTAATGTGATCTACTTGTGTGAATTTTCCATTAAATATGGTTCACTTTTTATGTTACAATGACAATGTAAGCATGTGATCTTACTTGATTCCTTAAGCCCATCCATGATGATGGTCATGTCATATTTTGGAGGATGTTGGTGATGATTATCCCAAACTTTATGATTATACATTTTTTTAGGACGTTGGAGACTTGTTTATGGACGTTGGAGCCTTGATGATGATCCTTGGACCATAAGATGATTTGGCATGCTCCTTCACACACTCCATCACCCATTAGACCATGAATTCCCCCCCTTGTAGCTACGAGGTCACATGCATGAGATTGGCATGCCACTTGGAGAGAACATGGAGTCCATTGTTGATGTTTCACCCCCCATGATGATGAGATGACAGCTTACAATGACATGTGACATGACCTTTGATGAGGATACATCACTTTTAATGATGCATTGTACCTTTTGGGGGAGATACGTGACCTTTGGAGTATTTACACCCATTATTGGAGCTGACATCAACTTATACACTCACATGTGTGGTTTTATGGTCAGAATTTTTCATGTTTTAACATTGTGTCTTCATTTTGGAGGAAATTTTTGGGGTTAGCATGGGAGCTATCCACCTTATATCATGAATTATTGAATTTTTAGGGCTTTTAGTGAATTATTAATATAGTTGAGGTAAATTTTTTAGTTTTCCTTGTATAAATAGGGGAGTTCTAGCCTTATTTTAGAGATTAGACATGGTGGAGAGATCACTTTTCTTGGACTACTATATTTTTCTCCAGTTCGCTATGGAGGCTTAGTTGAGTGACTTTGTTTAGTAGACGTGATGTGGATGGATTCTTTTTTCATGGATGATTATTGCGAAATTTAATGGATGCGTGCTAATTAATATATTTTTTTCTTCTTTATCTTTTTTATGTTGATGGATAATGGTTATTAGTATTCACTAAAGCATTGTTAATATTTTTATCTCATTATTTTCCTGAGACAAGGATTTTCATGAGGTGACCTAAGTGTAAATCCTCCCTTATTTATTATTGAAAATTGTAGACACCTAGATTAAATTTATAAGGGACAAAAATGGGTATCCCTTAGTATTTTAAACCTACATCTTGTCCACTTTCCTCCCCAAGTTTGTAGATCATTGACTCTATTAGCCCTAGATTGAGAAAGGCACTAGTATTGTCTTTTGAAAATCAACTATCCTTCAAAAATAATTCTTGTATTGTTTAAAATCATTCTTTTATTGTTTAAAATCATTCCTAGGGTTACAAATTATTTTGAATATATTGGAAAACCAAAGAATCATGTAAGGTGTATTTTCAGCCATAATTAAGGGTCGATGTTTAGGATTTTAATGTTGTTATATGTTCTTTAACCACAAAAAATGTTGTAATTAATTCGCTTATTTACACTCACCATAGCCCTTAATGTTAAGTCCCTATATTAATAGTGTAGTCCCTTATTATGTTAGTGTAGCCCCCTTATTGTTATTGCTGTACCCCTGTAACCCCCATATTGTTAATTTTGTGCCCTTACATTATTATTGTTAGGTCGGTTAGGATTACATTGTGGCCCCATGGACTCCTATATATAGAAAGGAGGTTTTGTAATTTTTTGTTTAATTACCATAGATTTTGGGGTTAGTTTTTATGTTGTTATAATCTAGTTGATTAATACAATTTCTAATTCATGCTAGTTTGCTTTAGCCAAGTGTAAATTCTTGATTGTGTATGTTTGGGGAATTTCTTAAAGAATTTATTGGTTGATCTAAACCCATCGAAGAGACATAGGATCCTTTGAACTAAATTTGGAAATTACCATCAAAATCCACAACAAACCCTAATTATTTGATCCTGATCTTAGTTGGCAGTATAAGAAGTAAAAACCTTAGGGGCCTCCTTGTTGAATAATGTAACTAGTGTCGGTCTTCATAATTATATGTGAGCCATGATGTAATGTATTTGTCAAAAGTGTTAGGGTCCTATAATAATAAGATTCATAATTTTTTAATTGACTTTGATTAGTTTTGTAATATGTACATACTTTGCTTTCTGCAAATTGTTTTCCCATATTAGAAAACAAAAAATGAAAAGAGGGTAAAAGTCCAAAAAAAAAAGATCAAAGGACTTGAAAAGAAAAGGTAAAAAAGAATAAAAAATGGACCCCAAAAAAAGAAAAGAAAAAAAGAATAAGACATGAAAGTGATGCAAGTCAAATTCCACTACTTTTACTTTTACTGCAAAAATAAAATGATTATGTGTAGCTTGTTCAAAATGCCATAATCCATGATGAGTTAAATAGTTTAATCTTAACTTTTTCATGCTTTAAATTTCATGTTTATAGATAGAGAATAAAGATCTGGCAAACAATTTAAACTTGACAAATCAGTAGATAGTTAGAGAATAAATGAGGAGCTCAACAGTTTAATTTGAGCCCTCAGATGAAATAAGGCTAGAATTAGATGAAATATGCTTTAAAAGAAAAATGGATTTAGGGTTGCAAGCTCAAATGCACCCATGAAAATAATGAAAAAATGGTAGAATAAATGATGGGTAGGTAGAAAGCAGTCACAAAAGGCATGATTAAAACATCATATGGAAAATTACTAATTTTCCTCCCCTCAAAGTATTCCAGTATTCAAAGCCTTCAGTTAAAAAGGCTCAAAGCATTTCTTTGACTTTTGTTGGGACCAGACCCAAGACTTAATGACTGATTGGTACTAAGTATTGGATTCCCTTCATAAAAACCCATTTCCTCAACATTATCACCCTTTTCCTAAGATAAAATCCCTTTTCCTAAGTTAAAACACCTCTTTGCTTAGGGAAAGTAAAAACCCCCATTAAATAATTTCAATTCATACAAAAACATTCAAAAAACCCACAAAATGCTATTTATCATAAGTGCAAGTGTAAAAAGGGGCCACCATTATGAAAATGTGCCAAAAACACTTAAAACACACTTTTAATTAGTGTATTTATATGTATTTCCGCTCATCACATTCATTTTCATATTAACAATTAACTTATTTTATTAATTCCCTTATAATATCTCATTCCGTAGTTATATTATTTCATTTATTAAAATGCCCCAAAACCCACTTTAATAATGATTAACCTATGGTTTTAAATATTCCACGTGACATACTCCGCTTTCCCCATAGGTTAAAACATATGTTATATATATTATTCCCCGCCCAAAGGTTGTAATACACGTGTAAATTACTTATTTGCTATGTGATTCACATATCCTACCTATCCCATTAAACATTAGATTTTACGTTTAAACATGTTTTAAACGTATTAACTAAACCCCGTCACATAAATCTACCGGGCCCCATGCCCATCCGCCGAGCAACTGCACCGATAGATCTCGCTCGTTCGCAATCCTTCTGCCAGATCCGACGAACCTTAAGCAATATCACATTTTCAATAACACGATCGTTAATCCATTTTGGATTTTCGAAATAGGTGGTATTTCCCTTCTCTCTCTCCTCCACGCGGCGTAAAACAATTGGATCACATTCATTCAGGCTAGACCATTTACCACCTTCCCATGTTGCGATAACCGCTTGGTGGTATTCAAATCCCTAGCGCCAAAACACCTCCTGTTTGATTTAACCCGCATTGAATGTAGATACAGTTTAAACCAAATTTTCTATAAAAACTGCATATTCATGCGTTTAAACCTTTTTCTGCGTTTTTATGCTTGTTTAACCCTTTCCGCTTAAAGGAAAGGCGTTGCTGCCCCTGGTTCATGCCCAAATACCATAATTCAACCCAAATTTGTTGCTGCAACCGTTCAGACTTACCATATTGTGTTTAAAAGACTTCAAACAGCTTCAGAAAGCTCCCAGACGTAACAAAAATCCTTTCTCCGAGTCAAAATACCTACAATAACAGGTATTTTTCAAGAAAATACCTATCCCACATCTGAAAAAGCTATACTTGTGAATTTGAGCCTCGTGAAGCCTATTTGCCTACAAAAATATTTTTATTTGCCTTAAAAAATTGTATTTGCTTTAAAAACCCTGATAAATTCACAGTTTTCTGAAGACTATAACCTATTTTAAGAAAATTGAAGAAAGTTTAGCCTTTTACAGACCTGTAAAAACCCTTTGAATGATTCAAACCATTTTATAAATGCTCAAAACCCCTTTTTGTGCATAAATTAGAAGGCTTTAGGTTTGTTTTACCCAAAGAAGAGTAGTAAACCCTTGTTAAAACTTTCCCGAGACTGTAAAAAGGTCTAAAGAGTGATTTTGGAGCAGAATTGAAAGTTAGAACGAGAAGAAAACCTATTTTTACCTATTTTTTTTCAAAAGAGACCTCTGTCATACCAAAAATACCTTCTGTAAATATTCTAAGCTTACAGAAGTGTACAAAAGCCTAAAAAGCAGAGTTTTTAACATTCAGAAGGCTAAAATTGTCAAGAACAAATCCAGTAATGGCTTCTAAAAGCACCATTGTTATAAATCCACTACAACCTCCTATTTAATATGTTGAACATACCCCTTTAGCTGATGTTGATTACAAAATAACTGATCTAGTAATTGAATTCAATCTTCTTGATCTCCACTGTTGGAGTGTAGAAAAATATTTGGATCAGGGAGATGAAGTTCAAATTTGGGAGTCCAATTTACCCAAATATGTAATTCCACATACCCATCAGTGTTTAGAAGTCATTATACTGTGTCAAGCTCACTATTCCCCTGACCTAAGAGCTATTGTAAATGCTGAGAAAGAAGTATTGTTCACTATCACTGCAGAATCTATAAACCTAATGCTTCAGTTGAAACCATATCCTAATGAAATCCCATTATCCATAGAAGCTCTTGCAAAGCTTTATCTTGAGTTAGACTTTCCTAAAAGCTTTCAGATCTTCCAAGTATTCATGCCCACATATGTTGAAATCCCAAAGATCAATCCTCCATATTCATTTTCCAAATTTCCTGAAGGATCAAGACATGTTATTTCAATGTTATCCTTTATTCTTGGTTACTTTAATGATGAGCACACTGATGAGTCTATACTTGGTTTTATATACACTTTTGTGCCTGGTCAACCTCCTTCTATCATTTATAACTATGCTGAGTATATAGTTGATAGTATCCATGATCAGCTTGTAAAACTTCCCACTGAAGGAGTTTTCATATATACCTCCTTCCTCTTTCATATGTTCCTTTACTTCCAAGCAGATAAATTCCCAATAACCTTTCAGAAGTTGGATATAGAAGGTACTCCACTGTCAGTCATTTTCTAGACTTCTCTAATCAGAAAAGAATCAAGAGATTTCACTTATGTAGATTTCATAGATTGTTTTGTTCACCCATTGATAAACATTCTTACAAAGAAAGTGTTACAACTATGAGAGCAGAGCAGAACTGGAGA
Source organism: Pinus albicaulis (assembly GCA_034641835.2). Taxonomy (NCBI): domain Eukaryota; kingdom Viridiplantae; phylum Streptophyta; class Pinopsida; order Pinales; family Pinaceae; genus Pinus; species Pinus albicaulis. The sequence continues at coordinate 13,675,909 of CM076584.1, forward strand.
TTGGTACCTCTACCAAAATCACACAAAGATTAGAGTCTATGGGTCAAACCTCTTGCCCTATAAATTACCAAAATACTTGCCAATGAGAGTGTTTGCCTTAGAGTACATAAGACAAATTCTAAACTCAGATTCTATAAACTTCTTGGTTGCTAAAAATAAGACTCAATTCAAATTAAAAAACCAGGTGGGTCCTTTCATTTGCAATCACAGGGAAGCAGGTGTAGAGGCAGCAAAATAGTTGCTGGAGTATAAATTTGATGAAACTTTCTTGTGGAATTATGATCCTTATGGAATACTCAGTAAGATGAGGGTAAAATGCAAACTAACCCTCTTATTGTAAATCGGGAGGACAGAACCATAAAGAGAATCACAGAAGAAGGAACATATACAACTGAAACAACAACATAAACCAGATTCAAGATTAGATACAACAAGAAACCTAAGATTAATCCAGTGGACAAAGAGAAGGAAACAATTGAGGTTTTAGATGAAGAAAATCCAGAGAAGAACATAGATACTACTAGAGTTATTGAAAATGAACAGGAACCTGATAATTCAAAAGCTCAGATGATTGAAAAAAAACAAAGCATGGAGGCATCTTCATCACAACAAACAGAGGATACAGATAGTGATATCAAATAAAAGTACAAAAAAATTAAAGCTAAAATTGAAGAGATCAAGAATGAGATCTATTCATAGTATTTGAAACAGACTCCAGGAAATCAAAAGGCTGCTCTCAGCCTTTGATTATGCAATTAAAAAGTTGCTAATGATAGTGCTACAGCCAACAGTGCCTAAACCTACAACAACATCAGATTATAATAAGGTTGAATTTGAAGTGCCAGTATAAAGCATTCATCCCTTAGATCAAATTTATTTTCATAAGCAAAGCTCAAAAATGCTTTATTCTACTATGACCACAAAGGCAATGAGTGCCCAGAAACTCCAGAACACTAAAACAAATTTAAGAGATTAGATTAGGATTGAAAAAGCTTCTTCTTATGCTAAAGACACTAGAATCAAGTCTTTAGAAGAACTGGTGATTGAAGTAGGGTATGACCCTTCAAATGTGAAAGCAACAGAAGAATTGGTGAAAAAGAAAAATGCTGACATTACATCACTTAGAAAACAACTGAAGTTTCCTCTAACATAACATCCACAGGCTAAAGAAATTTTGCAAGAGGAAAATCAGAAAGATGAGATGATGAGTCTCATACTACAAATGATAGCAAAGATCAAAGAAATGGAAATTGAGATGGACAAACTTTTCCAAGAAAAAGAAACTATAAAAACTCAAACTGTTCCTCCCATAGTCATTCCCATGGTAACAACAACAGTTCCTTCAAATTTAGCAGAGGAGTTGGCACCAAAAGTCCCATTGGCCACAACTATGCCAATTACTTCTTCCACTAATTCTGCTACTAAATCTTCCAATTCAGCGATGCAACAAACAGATGAGGCCAGCAAGCTCATTAAAGCCATGGAAGATATGTCTATACAGAACAATGAAATCAATAGATTGAAAGAACAAATCGAGAAATTGGAAGATGCCAAGAAATTAGCACAAATAAATGCTAAAACAGAGGAACAAAAGGCCAAAAGATTAAATGAATAGTTAAAGAAGGTTGAAGCAGAGTTAACCTTGAAAGAGCTAATGGCTTACATAAAGAATCAACTATGGTCCAAGATCATTGAGTCAATTAATTATACTTGGCCATCAATTCAAGTAATTTATGAGCAAAAGGACTTAATCAAAGCAACCAAAGAAGAAATTTTGAAGACAAAGGAAGAGCTAGGTGATAAACCTGAAGAAGCCCTAGAAATGATCAAGTTTCTCAACACTAAAAACAAGCAAGAATTGGATGAGATAGGGATAACTGATAGAACTGAAACAATTCTTGAGGTGAGAAAGGTAATTTCAAAGAAAAACTTGATGAAGCAGCTAGAAGAGAAGTGTCAAAACATGGATTTGGCCATAACTAGATTCATGGTTAAGTTTGACACCTTAATATAAAAAGGCTTGCCAAACATTCTTGTTATAAATGATAAGCTAATGAAGCAAGAAGATTACAACAATAAGATCAGATATTTTTCCAAAGAACAAGTAAACAAGGCAGATTGGCAAAGAGTACCTACAGGCAAAGTGTTGCACAAAAGTGTTGAAGATTTGTTTTATTTACAACATGAGATAAAACATCTCTTTGTGGTCAAGCCAACGTTTGTTAGATACATAGAGGCTAATGAAAATTTCAGAAAACTTACAAATATCAAGTTACCCGATGAAGAATTTTGGCAAAATCTTACTGACTTACTGTAAAAGACAGTTTACAGTGAAAGAGGATGAAAAATAGAGTGTTGTTTTTACACAGTAAAAACAGATTTTTACAGCAGTAAAATAGTCCAACAACAGGTTAGAGAGTATTAGATGGCTAAAGTGTATCAGATAAATAGTATCAGATGAGGAGATAAAGCTTCAAAACAGATTGAAGATATTTTTTCCAGCGTTAAAGACAACACAACAGCTAGCTACACCCAAATCCAAACAACATTACTATTTAATTTGAATAAGTAGGACAACTTGCAAGTTTGTTATGCAACTGTCACTATCTTTTTGTAATAGATATTTTATTTTCCTTAGAAATTTCCTATGATTTTTCTAGGATATTTTGTATTACTTTTTGTATAATTACTTCATCCTTTGAAGTATTAGTGTGGAATAAATTGTTGAAGATTTCTATAGTCAATATTTCTGTACCTGAAGGGTTTTTGTACCAAGTTTCAAGTCAGCAGGCTGGATCAAATCAATAAAGCATCATATTTCAGGATTCATGTGTTGGGCCACTTAAGTGAAGTACTTTCTACTGTTATTTGTTAAATCTTCTTATGTTTTCCATTCATACATAAATGTGTTCTAAATTTTAATGTGAAATCAGGAAGTGATATATCAAAATTTGTTAAAAGCACTCTGTTATTCACTGGTTTTCATTTTAATTTTTTCTACTGATTTCCAGAGTAGGGAACCCTTAGTTTCTCCCTCTTTCGAATGACCTCTGTCCTCTTCACTCCTTACCTAGATCAAAGAATCCTTGATTGCTCTTTATCCCGATTAAACCACTTCACCAAGCAGCCTCAAATATCTTTAGTGACTCTGCTATCTTTCCCTGAAAATATTTGACTTTAGACCTTGATCTTTACCTATCTTCTTGACACATTGACTCCATTTTCCCAATGGAAAACTAGATCTACCACTATCCATCTCATTAACTGATTTTTCCCACCAAGCCAAACCAAATATCAAAACCAAATTGCTCCATATAACTAGCCTAAGATCATATATAAAAAGAAAGTTAAATCTTATAGAGAGAGCCCTCTCTAAGCCTTAGGATGGCTAGATCCTAAAGCTTGAAAGTAGGTTTGTGGTTACTTCTAATATTCTTAAAACTATAAAATCAAAATATCACAACTTTGGGAATTATTAGAGTGATAACAAAAAGAAAGAAAAATAAATTTTACTATTAAAGAAATTAACTTTTTAAAGCATGGGTTTCATGTTTGGGTCAATTGTTTTTAGGTCAAAGCCTCCATTGAAGGCCTCTAGGGTTTATTTCAAGTGTCCTTGTCCATGTCATAATGTAAAATTCCCTTCCAGAGATTTATTCGTCAAGAAAAAAATTTATTATAATGTAAATTAGGTCTTCTAGGCCTCCTCCACCAAGACGACCTCAAACTAGAAAAGTTGACCTAATTGATGGGAAAAATCTCCTATATAAAGAAAAAAATCCGACTCTCACTCATCAATTTTGACTTGAATCTTCTAGGGCCATAAAAAGTGTGAAATTCTAGGAAAGAAGAAGAAATAGCTAGCGAAGGAGAAGGAGATCTCTGTCAAGCACAAGAAGTCAAAATTCTCTCTCTCTCTCTCTCTCTCTCACGTGTGAAGTTTCTAAACTGTTGGAGGGGCCGACATTGTAGTTCTGTTGCTGGGCAGAAATTATGTAGCTGGGGGTCGAAGTTCTGTAACTAGGAAGTCAAATTTCTGGGTTATTGCTGGGTTGAAGCTACTAGATAAGAAATGACTACTAAATAATCTTGGAAGGATGACTTGGTGGAGGAGGAAGATATGTCTGTCTAAGGTCTTGGTCTATCTCATTTTCAATCTACTAAAGGAGGAGTTTTGAGTGGGTTTTCCCCTATAGAGGGGTTTTAGCTAGGGTAGAGTGCTTACATCTGGTATCATTGATATTCGTGTTTTGATTTTTGTAATTGCTTGATGAAACAAAGGTAAAAGAAGAACACAAATAAGATAATAAGAACACTAAGATATCACAAGTAATTATCAACAAAATAATGTTTTTTTTCCTTTCCGACTTTTTAACATGGTTTCAAAGCTAAGGTGAAGAAGAAGAAGAAATGCATACTGAAGATCTACTGAAGAAGAGGGGATCCAAAAAAGGTCATTAAAGAAAAGAAGAAGAGAATTATACTCTCTACAGGAACTATGTCAACTTCAATGAAGGGAGAAAACAAGCTAGAAGGAGCCTCCAACTACAGGGCATAGAAAAAGAGCATAGAACTTATCTTGGAAAAGCACAAAGTTTTGAATTTTGTTCAAGGAAAAGTCAAGAAGCTTATTGATGAATCAGAGAAGGAGAAGTTCAGAGAAACACAAATTTTTTCCATGAACCTAATAGTGTATGGAGTTAAGGAAAACCTAGTTCCATACATATCCAAAATAGATTCTGCTCAAGAAGTGTATGAGGCTCTCTCCAAATTATTCACCATCAAGAACATCGGTCAAATAGAAAGCCTCAATAATGAATCAAGAACTATTAAGATGATAAAAGATGATACGGTATAATCCTACTTTATAAGGATATCTATAATCAAAGATGAACTCCAAGCAATAGATGAAGTTGTATAAGAAAAATAGCTCATAATTACTTCTCTCCTAAGACTACCAAAAGCATGTAGTGTTTTGCATAAGGAATTAACAATTCGAAGGATGCTCCAAAATTTAAAAAAATGTGGAATGCATGTAGTCCAGAATAAGCTTGAATATCATTAGTAAACAAAAATGAGGATGAAAAAGACAACACCTCGAATGCATATTATGCTCATCACAATAAGAAGGGAACCTTCAAGAAGTTCAAGGGACCAAAGAATAAATTTGGACTATAAAATATTGAATGCTACAATCATCATAAGATGGGTTATTATAAAAGTCAAGATCCTGAGAATCCAAGGAATAAGAAGAGAGAGAAATAACATGCAAATGTTGCTAATGAAGCTCCACCAAATAAGAACAAGACAAAATAATTTGAAGTCAAAGACCTATTTTCTAGAGACTCTTAGGGATACTATTGTTGGGTGTGTGTTATATTATTTCCATGAATAACCGCAGGCGAGAAGCGGGGGGTAAGAGGGGGGCGACAAACCCCCTTATGTTTGTGTCGGGTGCAATAGGGTTTTGTGGGAGGACCTGCCTATGGTTTTGTGCACGGGTTTGCACATGGTTTTGGGCATGATGGTTTTTTTCCCATGATATTTTGTAGATCTAGTCAAGCGAACTACGATAATGTTCTAATCCAAGGTTAATGGATTGGGGTTTATGAATGCTTCAACATGTATATATATTTGTTGTAACATTAAAAGTAATATAATGAAAAAGCAAGCTGGTAGTCCTAGTTTTGGGATCCAGAGGAAAATCTCTGTGTATATATGTTTTTATGTTTTATGCTCTCGCTATTGTTTTTTTTTTTAAGAGATTGTTTGTAGATAATTTATGTACAAGGTTAAAACCTACAACTATCCCTTGCATATCCTTCTATTTTAAAGTTTTGCAATGTTTTTATTTGTGTTTTTGTTTTTAGAGCTCATAGATCTAATATGTCTTGTTAGGAATTCTTGAATTGTTTTTGAATGTTGTAGGTATCCCTCAAAAGAATTGGATTAAGAGGGAGCCTTCACCATTTTCCAAAAGATAATAATATTTTTCTTTGTTTCACCTTTCATGTTTGGTTTCCTCCTCACATCGATATTTGTTTGTATTATGTGCTAATAACCTTTCTCTTTATTTTTTCCTTGGTTAGGAAATCTTGTTGAATACTCAAAGGTTATGGAGGAGACCTCAAAAGGAATACTTTTGTTGCAAAGGAAGCCCTTCAAGAATTGATGTCCTACAAGGTTTGTTAAGGAACAAGTCAAGGTATGTCTTAGACTATAAGCTTTGGTACAAAATTTCTCTTCATGTAAAATTCACAATCATTCTTGTTTTGAAATTTTCTTTACATTACTGACATTGTTATGTCTAGGGTTTTGAATCACAAATATTATTGTTAGGGTGATTAATTATTAGATTGAATCTATCCTCATCAGATTATCACTTGATCATTCCTATGTAAACCTAAATTTTAGGGTTCATTAAAAAACACTAGCCCATTGTTGCTAAGGATATGCCAACATTAATTATGAAACCCTAGTCCTATTAAGGTTATTGATAAAATCTATAAATTCTATTCTTGTGATGTTTAGGTTTTAGTATTATTATGATATAAACCCTAGTTATTTAGGGTTTGTTGTTAATGTATAAATTATGTATTGAATCCCTAGATATTTAGGGTTTATGAGAAAAAACCCTATAATATCTATAATAAGATGCTAGGAATGAAACCCTAGGTGTATATTCTTTCGATCGAAAACCTAGCCTGGAGAAAAATTGTTATATATATGACTTTGATGTATTGATGTTTGTGTCATCAGTCTACCTAGTACATATGAATATTGATATAAAATACTAGTACGTGAAAATGAAATCCTACATACGTATATGCGAGTATGTTGACCTAATTTTCGGATACTCATGTTTTAATTTGTAAACTATAGGGTCTGTAAAACCTTGGTAGAGATTGATACTCTAGGATATTATGATATTGCTTTCAATATGATTGATCTTTGATGATAAAATCTAAGGTTTTCAACAAACCCTAGTAGAATTCTGACATGTAAAAGCATTGTTGAAACCTTAGATGTATATTAGGATTGTTATTTGATTGAATTTTTGATATATAAGACCTTGTGCCTCGAAGATGAAGTCTAAGGTTTATGACAAAACACTAGCAAGAAGTCAAAGTCTAGTATGTGTCTCTTATGAACCTAACCAAGTTTAGGTGTTTGGTATCTAAATTCTAAATTCTTCCATTATAGTAACATGATTTTGATATAGTTAACTTCATGCTTTTGTATGTTTTTATTTGGTTGTACTTTCTATTAAAGTTTTGCAGGTACGTAATCTTCAGATGATGAAGATTTTCATATGATAATAATAAGCATGATGAAGGAAGTTATGATGATCAAGATGAACTTGATGTGGTAAGAAGGAATGGAGCCATAAAAGGCTCTCCGATGTTATAGAAGAAGGAAGTGGTTGATATCCCTAAATTAAGAGGAATCCTGGATAGAAGAAAGGGTATATATCCCTAGTTTATATGGAGGGAATATTATGATAGTGAATACTTTGAAAAGGTATTATCGATAAATGTTCATGAAGTTGCAAAAAAAATACTTGAGAATATCTAGAGATGTATTTGGTGTTGCTTACCTCAAGTTGGAGTTGATCTGAAGTGTATTGGCTTATAAGGAACTTGGATTGTCAGAAAAAGTTCAAAAAAAAGGTTTCCCTTGCACATGCATAGTTCAAGAAAGTTAAAGGAAGTATTGACACACCTTATTTAAGTGTTGTCTTGCAGGAGTAATAGAATTAATGTTAAGAAATTATGACTTGGATAAAACAACTATAATACAACAAAAATTCACTCAAAGGCTTATGGAGACTAACTCTTCTTTAAATTATACAAAAAATGCTTGACAAGTTCCTCAAGCTTGTAGGAGGAACTTCCAATACAGTTGACCTATTTTTTTGGCGATACAACATTTTTTTCGCTAAAATACCATGGGAATATGAGATGAGCACCCTCTCTTTGAACTTATAAGGAAGTACAAAAGTTTTAGCTGCCATAAAAATGGGACATGATGATCAAAAAGATATTGAAGATATATGTTTGCAAACAACTATGAAAGCTCAAAGATAGGGATCAACCATGATGAAAATTTGGTGGACCAAACAACAAGTAGTTTTCTTCCTCAAGAAATTGACAACACCTAAGATAATAAGCTCATGAATGAATATTGCAAAAATATTGATACTCCTATTGCTATCAAGTTGTTGACAATTTCCTTGCATGGTGGAAAGGGAAGAGCATATGATTGGACAACTAGGTTTTGTTATTGGAGTCTATGACTGTACCATTAATGTAAATTCTCAAGATGGTTGCTTAGAAATTTTTTTAGATTGTGTATGTGATTCTTCTAATCCCATAGGGAGATTGGATGAAGAAGATTCAAAAATTTTGGAGGCTCCTAATGTGGAGGTTAGAGCAGATGATGAACACTTTGAGTTTTCTAGTGGTATCTAGAAAGAAGTCGATACATTTAATGCCCATTGGGAGATAGAAGGTTGGAATTTTTAAGATGACAATGAAGAAGGAATGCTTATAGTGAAAATATATGGTATATTTTAGAATTTAATGTAGCAATAATGCCTTGCATCTATCCATCTCTCTAAAGTAGTTCAGTATGTAGTTAATGAGCTTCAAATTCTTCTACCATAATCATCATTTCATTATGTAATTATCTAGTCACTTGTGTACATTCGATTCTTACAGGCTCATCAACTTTGGAATGTGATCAAATGATTGCGTTGAATGGCATGCCAAAATTTCATAGGTTGATTTACATATAGCTTGGATTTTGGCATTTCATCTTATGAATGTTAACCACAGGGATGGATGCAAATCAAAGAAGAGAGGTCACAACAGGGCATGGAAGTTCTTCAGACACTTGAGAAAGATTTCTATTTATTGCAAATCCTTTGTGAAGATAAAATGTGAGAATTTGAGTTATGAGGAGGCTTTAAATGTCACAGAGAGAATTTACCTTGAAAATAAATAAGTTTCATCCATTTTATCTAAAAGAAACTATGATAGGGCTTGTATCGAAATCTATCTTCACATTAATCCCTAACTATTGAAACCAAAATACATTTCTCAAAGTGAAGCAATAATTTCTTACATAAACATTCCACTATGCATGTTAATACTGATATGAATAAAGATCACAAGCTCAACCTTAGGGGGAATAGTCTAGTGGCTTAAAAGACATGAGAGACCTTGCATCATGATAATTTCAAGAATTAAATTCACTCAAAGCCTTGTCATTAATGTCAAAGGGGGAGAAAAGAAGTCATTGGTTGAGGGGGTGTTGCTTGAAAAAAATGACCCATCAATTGAGGGGGAGTTTCAACGTTATTGCAGATGTTTTACTCAATTCATTGTCATCAATTAAAACTGGGGATATTATTGAGGTGTTTTCATTGATGGAAAAGGGTCAACTATGATATGATCAAGAAAAAAGCAAGGCTCGATGTCAAAGTTTACATTATCTAGTTGGGAGCATTTCTCTTACAGTGTTGTGTTGCAATGGATCCACCATAACCATTTATTCTTTGATTGTTTGAAATAAATGCTACTGAATCTCAGGAGATGAACCTCACTCAAAGGAAGCAAGTCAAATACCTTGGATGTTTTTTATTAAATATAACACATATAAAGAAAAGGATAAAAATATTGAGGATATAGATAGGAGACAAAATTAATTAAGGACCTTCTTCAATAGGAAAATAGGTCGGAATAACAGAAGTAATAAATAATGTGACAAAAGAAATACTTGTAATGTTTATATATGTTGATGGAAAATGCTTTGAGATATATAGAATGGATTCCCACTACACAACATTATATGTATGGTTTAAACATATACCAAAGTTGGACTGGAATGAAAACAATAACTAGAAGGTGAAGAATAAACTATAAGATAGCTTCTATACTGTTATGTTTTTTATATGCTCATGTCGACCTTGTCTAAGATAGGCCAACTATGTTTGGGGCATCATTAACTATATGAATAAGAACTCATTCGATCTCATTTTGCATTGAAACTCGTCCAAGTCAAGCAAGTGTAGTCGGTGAGGAAAATATGTAGAATTTGGTCAAGAAAGAAAAGGTGTATAACTCACTCTAGGAACATATAGAAGAATACAAACCTTCTAAGGAAAAAATTTCATAGAGGAGAAGGAATTCAAATATGTAGTGGTGCAGAGTAAGGTTTATAGCTCTTGAACCTTCAAATATTTTGAAAGAATATCAGTTAAAGGTTAATTTGGTTTTGGAATAAGAACTCAACCTAATATCAAAATAAAATTGTAGCAAGACATGTAGCATCTTATCTAAGACTGAAAATATGATAAAAGGTGAAATTTTGGCATGTAGTAAGGTGCAGTACTTTGACCCCTATGATGTAATCTCAACCTCTATGAAAAGGAACATATAATTCGGCCTTGTGGTAAAATATTTTCGCCTAGATGTCAAGTTAACCTAATATTTGAAACAACCCTCTTGAATCCTCGAGTCAAAATTTTTTAACAAAGCTTGAAGTCCTTTTTATAGTGGTTTTTTAGCACCCTTTTTGACCATTTGTTGAAGGTGATTTGAAGGATATGGCATATACCTTGATGACAATGTAAGAACATATTTTGATGACAATATAGAGTAGACCTTGATCATAAACTAAGGCAAACATTGATGACAATTTGGAGCAAACTTTGAAGGATTTCGATGAAACCTTGGAGATTTTGTAAAGCATATTTTTGCTAACCTTGAAGCAAACTTGAAGCGTCCTTTTGGATAGACATACTATGCAGAAAATTTTTAGTAGATCTTGAAGACTTCATGAAGAAACATTTGAAGCATGTTTTTGACCAGTCTTTAAAGAGATTTTGGAGAAACCATGGAAGAGATTTTGAAGCAACCATTGAAGAGAATTGGATCAATTATTGGCATTAGAGAATTTTTTAGGTCTAAAACGGTCCTCAAAATAAAAATGTACAACCAAAATCAACTTTATAAGAACCAATAGGATTCAAGATGATGATGTCAACCACAGGGGATAATTCACCATTTTTGGAGTAAAAAAGTAAAATATTAAAAAAAAATATCAATAAAAAAATATTTTTTTTTTCAACTCGTATTTTCAACCTATCTCCCTACAACTTTACTCAAATTTAGAGTAGGGGCACTCGTTGGATGCATAACTTAATTCCACATCCAAGGAGTACCCATGTTGCATACTTTCGAGGGACCCTTCTACACGAAAAAATGATAAATACATGAAAATGTGATTGCAATCACACTTTTTCATTTATTTCTCATTTTTCATGTAGTAGGGTACATCTAAAGCATGTATCATGGGTAATCCTTGGATGAGGAATTAAATTCCACATCCAACGAGTTTTCTCGCTTGAAATTTGAGTAAAATCGTAGAGAGATAACTTGAAAATAAGAGTTGAAAAAAATAGTTTTTTCTTTTTTTCCTCTAAAATTTGATGATGTAATCTATCCTTATTTTATTATTTCCACTATTATTTTATAATATTCCTTAGGAGGCCCATTTTAGACCTCAAAATTTCTCTAATGAGCAATTCTAGAAGAAATTGTGAAACAACACCTTAAGTTATTTGTTTAATCATTAATTAAATTGTATTTGGATAACTTTGGAAGGGTTGGAGCCTAGGAGGATTGGAGTCCTCATACAAGGTTTGAGCCTTGTGAGAAACCAGGTTGTAGACTTGATTTGTGAAATAGAGGATTGAAGTCCTCATACAAGGTTGGATCCTTATGAGATACTAGGTTGGAGCTCGGATTTATATTTGAGGATTGGAGTCCTCATTCATGGTTGATTCCTTGAAGAAGTTATAATTTTGTTGTACTAGTAAGAGCTTGAATTTATTTACAAGATTGGATTCCTTACTATTTTTATTAATAAAATTGTTTTATTTTTCTATGTCTTGTGTTATGGTGTAATTTATGATAAAATTTAGTTGGCATAATATAACAATTGAAAGAAATATTGATTCACCCCATTTCTTAGTATTTCCAACATGGCTAGGATGAAAATACCATGCCAAAGTTTATTTCTGAAAATCAAGGGGGGATTATGAAAGATAGGCATATCGTTAACAAAAATGTGCTTGTGTATGAAGACATAAAATTTTGTAAGGAGAATACAGAGAAATGAATGATTATCAAGTTGGAAATGGAAAATGCCTTCGATTGAAAGAAGCACTCCATCCTTTTTAGGTAACGAGAAAGGTTTGGTTTCAAATATCCCTTTATTCAGTGGACATCCTCTTGCATCAATTTCCCTTGGATCACCCCATTGTTTAGTGGTGGAAACATTTCTTTATTTCAAGTGAGAAGGGACCTAAACCAAGGTTTCCCATTGTTCCCCTCTTCTTTATATCATCATTGCCAACTCATTAAACAAAAAAATAGAAGAAAAACACATTAATGATAATCTTGCGAGAATCAAGACCACGTTGAGATGTTAAAATATTTAACCACTCATAGTGTGCGGATGATGCTCTTCTTCTTGGTGATGCCTTCATTAGTTCAACCTATGAAAATCAATATTTCCTCTTTTCATTCCTAGATCATTCCACTTCCCTTAATGGAATATTAGAAAGGAGAGGCAAGAAATTCATCATTAATAACTATAGAAAATATCATTTCCCATTTCCCGTGATTTGCATTAAAATAATAATATATGGGTTGAAGGAATCAACATGAAACTCGACAATGCCAAAGGAACTTCGATAATTTTATATGCCTAAGGCCTCAAACACCTATCAAAAAAATTGGCAATATCAAACACCCTCCCGTGTGATCTATCTATAGCCAAGGAAGAAAATATTATAACTATTTTAGTGTTTAGGGATTTTATGATCATCAACAAGACAACAATTAGCAAATCCACCCAAAAAGAATAAAAATTTAAAAACATTGTCACTAGAACTAAGTAGGTGACTAGCTCAATCACCAAAAACTCTTTCTTCCATGTCAAGGGAGACTTTAATGAGGAAGCAAATAATGGTCCAGACAAGAAATTGATCTAATCCCCAACATATTGATTAAAATTGGGGGTTATAACTTCTTGATCATCCCCTAAGTTCTTGATAAAGTGGGTTTTAATAGAATTTAATATTTGCATGAGGCATTTCTTAACCATGCACTAGCAATTGCTTGGAAAAGGAAATCCAAGGGCACATATCAAACAATTTAGCATGGAAAAATCCTCTCAATTCATCTCAATTCAATGCATATATACAGTGTGGTATATACGTGATGGGATGGTGGTGGGGCCAACGTCTGAAATATGGTAAATTTTAAGTTGATTCAATTGAACACCTAGTAATCTAGTAAGTATTTTGGTTCATCTTGGATGGTTTATTGGCCCTTATCATCTCTGCATTACTAGCATTCAAGCCTTATTTGGCATTAAGGTGTTTTGGCCTCTTCTTTTTCCCTGTTATGCTTTATTTTCTTGTTATGGGAATGGATTTTCATATTATTCCTTTTCCTTTGATAATCATCCGCTAAAATAATTTGGAGCGATATAGGTGTATGATTGTTTGAATTTGGGGGATGAATTAGATTTTGAAATTGGGGGAATTGCAAGTAGTCAATGGTGGAGGTGGGAGTTATTTCCTCTCATAAATTTATGTTTTCCTTTAACAATATTTAATTAAGAATTTGGGTTTGTTTTTATTATGGTTCTCTACATTCTTCTTTATAATCTTGTTGATTTTCTTAGTGCAATTAGGGTTAGCACAATATTTCTGAAATTATGATAACTAATTTTGATGTAGATATTCTTTTAACTTATTCCAATATATCATTCACAATTATACTTCGTAAATTCAACCATAAAGAACAATGGAAGAGTAGATATCACAACACACAAAAAAAGACAAGATTTACCCAAGGGAAACCCACAAAGGGGAAAAACCAACAAAATTTTTCAATAGAGAAATTATTTTTGTCCAATGAGAGACATACCTATACCTATGGTCAAACCTAGGCTTCTCCTCCAAGTCAAGTCACCCAATCTGATCATGTGCTTCACTCTGCCTATTTGACCTAGTATTTCAGCCTTCTTGCAATAGCCAATTGCCCCATAATTTCGACCTTGCAATAGTTTCCCGAGTAACCCATTAATTTTGGCCCCCACAATATTTTCCCCAAAAAAATACGAACCAGAGAGAGTGAGATCAATCCACACGTGTGAGTTGCTAAAGAGAGATAGAAGAGAGAAATTTCTACCTCTTTCTTTGTCATGTACTTTCTTGCTCAGAAACTATCTTGTGTGAGAGAATGTGAATGCCTAAATGGAGGGGGTCGAGTTGGGTGAATGGAAGTGTCTCTTGGTCAAGGCTGACTTAACTTGGAGGGAATCCGACTTGTCACTTTTGGAGCCAAAATTTATGTTTCAAAAATTCAAATTTTCATCTTTAAAAAAATTCGCAATGGGACTTTGACTCAAATTAAATTTTCCTTTTACTCAAGCATTTATAAATATGCTTTAAAATGATAAATAAAATTACATTAAGTGACCAAATATACATCATGAAGATCAACTGTAGTTACAAATTCAACACTAAGGAGGTATTCATAATCACTGTCATAGGTGTTCTTAGATTGAACAAATTTATCTAAAGAAAAGGTTTTACATCACTGCCAACGTCATCATCTATCATCAAAATATGCTAGTGGCCATATTTGAGGAGGTACCAAACCCATGGAAATGGCATCATCATATCAGGACTCACTACTATAAATTGATCGGTCCTCGAATCCCATGGCCTCTACCAAGGGTAAAATGTTGAGACCCTCAACTAGCAAGCACTCACTCACCCTTCCTAGTGATAACTTTGGGCCAAAACCTCACTCAACCCCTTCCTGTTTTGTGATCGGGTCTAGATGCTGAAAGGAACTCACTCCACCGTACCTAATGTGTGATCAGGTTCAAGGACCTCAATCCACCCTTACTAGTGTGTGATCAGGGTCCAGGACCTCACTCCACCATTTATGGTGTGTGAGCAGGGTCCTCCTCCAAGAGACACTCACTCAACACTGCCTTGTTGAGTTCTCTAGGTCTCTTGGGCCCATTCTCCTTTTCTAGAGAATGTCCATCCGTATTGTAGACATATCAACACTCCTCTCAACAAGAGGGCTAATATCCATGAGCCCCAACTTCTCTCTGAAGTACACAAACTTATCTATTGGCAATGAATTTTTCTAAACATCAATTGTTTTCTCATCAGTGGAGATGTAATCCAGCCTTATTTCTCTCCTTTGAACCATGTCATGGATGTAATGGTACTTGATATCAATATTATTCGACTTGTCATGTAACACGAGATTCTTTGAAATCTTCACATAACTTTGATTATCGCAGTGTATCATCGTCGGTTCCAAATCTTGGTCGAAAAATCCTGCAAACAATTTTTAGAGCCATACTACGTTGTTACAAGCCTCATTGGTTGTTATGTGCTTGAAATATTCCCATGCTCTCCATTTATGGTCCTTGATGCTCCACTATTTACCAACCACATGTCATCATCACCTACAAGGGAACCTATCAAAGCATAATAGTAAAAGAAATATTTCTCACCTTTGGGCTTCTTTGGTTTTTCATATTCAACATCTTCTGCAAAAGCATGATGCTTTCCTTTTCTCTTATTGTTGTTAGTCATGTTAGAATAATCTCTCTTGAAATTTCCATATTCTTAACAACCATAACATTGAATTTTTTATAATTTTTTCTTCTTATTAGAGGAAGAAGATCCCTTTCGTGATTTCTTGTGTTGAGGTACAAACTTATTATTTCCCTTGTTCTTGAAGTGAGCTGCAAGAGCTTGAACTTCTTCATATTTATGATCTCTAGTCATCAATATTGGTTCTTCTTGAGCGCACGATGTTCCTAGTTTTTCAAATGTAGGAGATTCTTTCCAACTGCTTATACCTGTTGCAAAAGCATCCCATGATCTAGTAAGACCATTGAGTTTTGTAACCACTAGTTCTTGGTCAGGGATGGATTCTCCAATTTTTTGAACCTGATCTCTTATTTGGGAAATTATTACAAATTTAGAAGCCATAGTATCATCATTAACCATCCTTTTATTTGAAAGTTCATTCTTCAATCTCATTGATTGACCAACGTTCTTGATCGTGAAGAGATTCATTAAGGCATCATAAATATTCTTTGAAGCATCTAGTTTTGTAATGTAGGGAACCAAATGATCCTTAATGGAGGCTATTATAATACTCATAGAATTGGTGTCATATTATTTGAATTTTTATTTCCCTACTTCATCAGTTGGTTCAATAACCTTCATTGTAACGATATCCAAAACCTTTTTCTTGGCAAAAGAAAAAAATATTCTAACTTTACAAGCTCTGAATTTTGATGCTACCTCTAGCTTGTTTTCAGATTTCATAGAGGTAGTCATAGAAACCAATCTTAAATAAGGACTTGAATAAAATTCTCTCTAGGTTTTTTTCAAGGTGATCTCAATTTTGCCTTATTCCTTCACCAAAACTCTGATACATGTTGATTTTATTAGTGCAATTAAGGTTACCACAATATTTCTGAAATTCTAATAGTTAATTTTGATGTAGATATTCTTTTAACTTATTCCAATATATCATTAAGGAATTATACTTCAAAAATTCAACCACAAATAACAGTGGACCAGTAGATATCACAAAACACAAAAGAAGACAATATTTACCTTGGGAAAACCCGCAAAGGGGGAGAACCCAACAACCTTTTTAAATATAGAAATTCTTCTTGTTCAATGAGAGACACACCGATACCTATGGTCAAATCTAGTCTTATCCTCCAAGTCAAGATAAAAAATATTATCCCATGCTTTTCTCTTTCTGTCTGGCCCAAAATTTCGACCTTCCTGCAATAGCTAGGTGCCCCAGAATTTCGGCCTTGCAACAATTGCTCCAATTGCCTAGAAATTTCAGCCCCCCGCAATAGTTGGCCTAGAAAAATACTAACCACAAATAGAGAGAGAGATCAATCCACACACATGATTTTCTAGATAGAGAGAGAGAGAGAGAGAGAGAGAGAGAGACGAGAGAAATTTCAACCTCCTTCATCCTACTTCATCCTTCTTGTCCTTCACTTGCTTGCCCAAAAGTTGTCTTGTGTGAGAAAATGTGAATGCCAAAATGAAGGGGGTCGGGCTACCTTTATATAGTAGTTTATCTTGGGTGAATGGAATTCTCTCTTCGACAAGAATGACTTGACTTGGAAGCAAGTCGAATTTTCAATTTTAGAGCCAAAATTTACATTTCAAAAATTCAATTTTTCATCTTTAAAAAAAGTCACAATTGGACTTTCACTCAAAATAAATTTTCCTTGGACTCAAGAATTTATAAATATGCTTTACAATGATAAATAAAATTACATTAAGTGACCAAATGTACATTATGAATTCCAACCATAGTTGCAAATTCAACAAACCTAACGTTGGGAGAAATTTAATTTTCCTTAATTAAACATATCAATTCGCTTAGACATAAATTGTCAACCAAGGTAATTATTTTATTTCAAGGTTATCGTGAAAAGTATATGCAGGCAAAAATTACTAACTGGCATTGGCTAATTCTTAATGCTAAGTTTTCTTCCACAATAACTGGCACACAATCAAACCATAATATGTTGTCACTCTTAACACTCGCAGGAAAGGAAATCAATCCACAAAAACCACATTGTAAAGCCCTCACTTGTATAAAGATAACTCATTGAAAACAATGATAGAAATAAAATCACACTTGAAACAAATTATAAATCAGTAGTAGTAATCAAACATTAGCAGCACATGATTAGTAAGTATCGATCCAATACTACCTATACTGGCACACGAGCAATTTGCATAAAATATTCTACAAGATAAGTTATGCAACAATAACATTAGTGTATCAGCAAGAATCTATAACAATGATAAAATGAAATAAGAGGAAGTAAAATTCCATAACCTACAAGAGAATAAAATAAATTAACTATACTACCTCTACTCACACAATTATCCCTGCTAAATAGGAGGGCATTTCCTCCCTAGTAGGGGGTTGGTGATTCAAAGCTCACAAACTAGAAACTCAGAGATAAGCCATGAACTTGCAGATATTGCATTACTTTAGGAATAAAATTACAAAATGCATTGTTACACCAACCCCTTCCTATCCTAACACTCTCAACCCTCTCTTTTCCCATACATTTATACAAGAAAAAAACAGGAGGTGAATTAGAACTAATTCCCCAAAATGTGGATTGTAACAACTATGGATATATTACAAATTATAGAAACTATTATTTTTTGGGAGATATTGGTTGTATAAAAACTCAAGATCATATTTACATTTAATTTATTTATCATAAACTCATCTTTAGAATAAGATGGACTTGTTTCAGTTGTTGATTGATATATTTTTTGGGACGCGGTCTATCAACAATTGCGATAAGAAATAACCCTTTGAAAGAACCACACACATATCTCAATACATGAACTTTTTGGAGAAACCACTCAAGAGCCACTTAATTAGGGATTTTTGAGAAAATTTCATGTCTCAAATTTTCCATATTCATATTTATTTCTCCACAATTCACATTCAAATTTAGTTACATTATTCTTCCTGACACGCGTTACCTGAGTTGTAGATAATGAGTTGGATCGTAATGGATTTGACTTGGGTTCTTAGGTAACATAAATCCTTGTCAACATCCCTAACAACAAAACCCATGTTCCAAAATTTCTCCTGGAACTATGTAGATATGCCAAGCACGAATGTTGGTTACAGTTAACTGCATAGGAACCATTGGAACAACACTCTGAAAACTGTCATCAACAAAACCAACAAAAATCCTTTCTATTTCATAAAAAATAAGGAAAATAATGATAATTAACTACTATAATATACTATAATATTCATAATATTAATGTGGCACATTCACGAAGAAACAAAACAAGATAGGTAATAATGGGGTAAATAAATGCAGTAAGATGACTGGAAACGATTGTTTAGAAAGGTGACAATTTGGCATCCCAACACCTAACTCATTGTTTAGGAAGTAGCATTGATAGAGTAGCATTGATGAATTAGAGTATTACAAATGTTTGCGAGCATCCTATTTTTAAAACTTCATGCCTTGAAACTAGGTGAAATCTTGGGTTTTTTTCTTTGTCCTCGACCTCCTAAGAAAGGTCTTCATTTTAAAAGCACGACGAATATCTCATTGACATTTAAAATTAAAATATTTGGAAGCTAAACATCTCTACTAATGTCCCAATTTTAGTTTTGCATAGAAACATTGATTTTATTTTCTCCTATCCTTATCAATCTATTGTGTAGGTTTGATTAATCTGAAGAATAAAGATATGTAGGAGTTTTGAAGATTCATGAGTGATCCAGGTGGCTCCAGAGACACACACAAGACAAACAGGGCTTATGAAATCTCAAACATCAAAGTGGTAAGAATGCTTTTGAATCAAGACCAAGCGTATATCTTGTCATCCTGATCACAACGGTGTGAACGGTTCGTCAAAACGAGTTCGTATGTGAAAGTTAGATTTGGTCAAAGTTTTTGGGTTGACTTGGTGATGTGGCAGGTTAAGGAGGCAACAATTTGGAAGTTTTCCAGTGATTGTATTCCAACCAATTTCCGGGGGAAATTGTGGGACATTTAAAATATCTCCTTCGGCCTAAAATCTGGTATTTCAAAAATGTGCAGTTGGTTTTAAAAACAAAAATATATATAAAAATTGGAGGGGCGGGCCATGACACCCCCCCCCCCCCCCAACCAACATAACAATAAAATATTAAGTTTGGTGGGGTCGAAGGGCATGTCCCTGCCACCCCAGCCATCCAACGATCACACCATAAATATAGGCCATCGTATAAACAAAACCAAGGGCGATGAGCAGGCCACCTCTGATGTACCCGACCCAAGCCCCAACCCTTATTCAAATAGTAACGAACATATGTATAAATGGCGGAGATGAGGACGGGTGAGCCGCCCGATCCGGGTCCGCCCCCCCCAAAAAAAAAATACATATGTTGGAAAATTTAACAATGCAGACCATTTCGGGAGGGGGTGGGGTTTGACTGCCCAACCTCCTCCCCACAAATTCAAATCTCCACCGTTGGGCCAACAGCTTCCTTTGGGAAGTCTGCCCAACATTTTTTATATAAACCTGTCATTTCTTCAGTGCGCCCAGGAAGAGGAGGAGCGAGCTCGCATTTCGAGACATATTTATTTTTTTATTGCAGGTGGGACCTTGAGCCATTCAGGGAGGCAGTGGAACCATGATCTAAGCCACATTTCCAGAGGGGCCAAATTTTCCCAGTGTCCAAATTGGAAAAAATTTATATGGATTTTACACCTCTCGGTGACACGACCTTGATGGCGGTGTTAGTTTTTGAAATAGAGGTCTCGATTTTTCGGCCATTTTCCATAATGGCATGACAGTGTCGGATTTCAACATGTGGACAGTCGGTTTTTCGCCATTTGATGCCACATTTGCGATGGTGCATTCAGATCCAGTGATTGAGCAGCCTATTCTTCAGCTAACATTAGATTTGAGGTATATGAAGTGTTGTTTCCATGTACTTCATTGATTGTTGTTCTAGGATGCTTTATGTCATGTCGATTCCTGCTTGATGTACGATGCATAATATTTATGCTTATTTGTTGTCGTTGATTCCCACTGATGTAAGATGCAGATTCTTTATATGTATTAATGTGGTATGTATTTATCATGGATGGTGATTTATGTTGTGATATCCCTTTTTTGCCTTGATGGCGGGATAATCTTTGTCACCATGTGTGAAGTTGTCATGCTGATAGGAGGTTTGTGATGAGTGAGAGTTCCTTGTAACAGAACATCTCATGGAGAGACTTTGCCACTCATGTTGAGGGATTTTCAACAGCATCCATGTACATTTTCACCAGTTATAACACTGAATGAAGCGACCAACACCATCGAGACACCGAGGCCTGGAGACGTAGTCCACACTGGATGAACTCCGTTATTAAACGTCTTGCGTTTTGTTGTGTTATTTTTGACATGTGTTCCTCTTGATGATATCTGCATGTGTTCATTAATGCTTTTGATAAAATCTAATTCTAACACGTCAGCCGAAGCAAAAGGTCTTGGTTAAAAGGGTAGCAGAAATATACCTGGATCAAGTGGTATCAGAGCGGTCTTCTTGTTGATGCGAACCGCAAGCGTGAACCATTGAACGTTCAGCAAAGGAGGATGTCAAAGACATGTACGATACCATGCTCAGCATGTCCAAGAAAGCGGACATGTTGTATGAAGCTTATGAGAAACAAGAAACAGATAACGTTGAGTTGAAAACACTTCTACAAGAAGAGAAGGTGGAAAAGCAGAGATTGCAGCATGAATTGCAAGCCACGACAAAGTCATTAGAAGAATTGAAGCGCAAAGATGAAATTCTTCAAGCAGATCATGAGGCATTGAAGGCACCCCTACGAGAAGAGAAGGACGAGAAGAAGTGATTGCAGCTTCAGCTACAAGCCGCGACAGAGCCCTTAAAGGAAGTGAAGTGCAACGAAGGCTCAGATAAGCCCTCTTCACCTGTTTCAAAATCGGCATCTGAGGTAAAAAATTGTGATCAATCTTCAATTTCATCTTCACATGCTATTATTTCTATTGGAAGTGTGGAGATCCCCATTACAGGAACCAGCATGAGACTCCTTACAAGGATGGGGTACAAAGGAGGAGGACTTGGTATTCATGTCCAAGACATAACTCAACCATTGGAGGTTGTGTAGATACCTCGCTACGCAGGTTTGGGATATAATGAAGGAGAATGATCAAAGGTGTCTAAAGCTTCCATGACATTGATGAAACCGTCAAGGAGAGAGAATGACGGGAACACTTCACCATCGTCGTATGACAACACATATTGCAGAGATAATGTTGAGGCAAGATTTCATCATCATAATGACATCAGAGGCAAACATACATTGTTGAATTCGTCAGGGGAAAGGAATGATGGGAACAATTCACCATCATCCCATGGAAGTGCATGTTGTAGTAGAAGAACTGAGGCAAGCTCTCATCACCATGATCACACCAGAGACCACCAGGAAAGGTATAATAATTCTTGATATTCACAAGTTCATTTTGATTATAAGCATGTTGCTAATCATGAACATAAATCATGGCATAGAAAAACTTGTCGTTTTTGTAGTTTACATAACCATGTAATTGCTTAGTGTTGAGAAAGAATGGAAGCACAAAGGAGGATGAGGCGTGAAAAGCAGTCTCCACAGCAAGGAAAGAAATTGGTTAAGAAATTATGGAGGAAGAAGACCTTTGTTGACGAGGTAAATCCCCTCTGCGGATATAGGCGATCCCACTAGCCCTAAAGTGGGTCTAGCAACAAACAAAACACACTACGATATTGATTCTTAGTTACAAAAGACGAAGTTACGATAGATGGCCTACCTCAAGTCATATGCTGTTGTTGCCGACGGAGAAGTGCTGCTTCCCTTTCCTCACTTGACAGATCACAGTATTTTCGTTCACCGCGTCCGAACACCTGTACACATACAGAGAAAAATGACGGCAATACAACGTAATAATCCAAGCACGTAACTATCAATCAGTCGGAAAATATTGAATCAAATTGCATTACACAAACAAGCAATACAACGATGGAACCAATAACATAGTCGAGCATATATTAAGATATGAGGTAAATATTACAACCGAGTTCCGACGTCACGTTCTTCCTTCAGCAGGGCATCCAGGGGAGCGTGTCTCACAAATCTTGTCGAGAATTTGGACAAGGCTCTCTCTCTTACGGGGTTCTCCTTGGCTCTACTCTCAGTAGTCACTCAGCTATAGTTTTCTTCCCAAATTTTTAGCTAGCTAGAAAATGGAGAAGGCAGGCTTTCATAGAAGGATAAGGAGAGATTAGGATCCCTATAATCATGGGGGAGAGTCCTATCTCTTAGGAAGGTTCCATGAGAGGTGGAAAACCACTTCCTAATTAGGGAGATCCGGAGCCAAATAACCCAACCTCTTTTTGATGATCTATTCTGAAGTTTTTAGAATCAAACTTCCGCCTTCTATTGTTAAAAAACATTCCTTAATAGGCTTGGCGCGGGCAATACATAGGGACAGAGCGCCAGGTGGTGCGGGCTTAGTGTAAATTTCCCAGGTCAGCGTGAGTGATGAACTGGCTAAGCGCGCCAATGCCCAAACATATGTTTTTAATGGTTTTATGAGGAAGTGTTCTTCAGGAGAATTCTTGCCCTTATGCAGAAGGATACCATTAAGGTGTTTTCAGGGCATTTTATTGTTCACAGGTTACGGGAATAGTCCTCCAATGTACAAGATGAGGGATTGTAGGGACGGTGACAAAATTCTGTGTAACAGATGCCCCCTAAAGCATGAGGTCCGAGAGAGAGGGAGGGGTGAAATTCTTTATGAGAATGCGTTCAACTGAAAACACTACCGTCGGAAAACCTGTGAGTACAAATACAACTTATTTCTCTGATACATGATATGTGGTATGGGCGCAACCATCCATAAAAAGTATTGAAACAATGAGATCCAAGGTATGGATGCATCCATCCAACAAATAAGGATCAACAAGTAGACTCAGGTATGGTCGCAACCATCCAATCAAAAGAGTCATGTAATAAATCATAATAATCCACAAAGAACCCGCAGCCTGGATGTTAGCAAACAAAATCCAGGGTCTTGTGCTCCATCTTGACCCAAACAAAGTACAATTTCAAGCATGTGAATATGTGAGATGAAGTTGAACATGCAAGAACATCGTCTGATTACCAGCCAATGATGAAAGTCGTTAACAGACGCGAGAGAAACCACCAATAATGATGATGGCTCTTAAGGTACAAGAGGTACAATCCACAAAATGTGAATAGTGAGCTGGCGTCGAACACCTTCAGAATCATCCGATCGAAGGCCAATAATGAATACCTTGCATCGAATGCGAAGAACCTGCCATTGAGGCATGAAGGCTCCAAGGTACCTGAAGGGAGTCTCTAGATCAGCTTCCCGGATAATGAGCTGAAGTCGACAGGAAGTGACCTTGATCAAAGGTGGGCCATAATTTTTCCCACATCATCGACACGAGACAGAGGGATATAATGTTTGTGAATCAATACCAACAGAGAATCAGAGGGAGTTTGAAAACTGCAGAGGCAAAACTTCTCTTGAACATATTGGCGGCACGACATTAGATTTGGCAGTATTTGACATCAAGGGATCTGAGGTCATGGTGACGTGGCAAAGAGAAAATGAGCGGTCAAAAGAGATGACGCAAACCCATGGAGGAAAGCAGATAACGAGATGAGACGTCCCCAACCCGACACGAATGCAGACAAGTGCCATCTTCAAGAGCGACATACTGCCAACACGACTATAATATTGGTTCTATTTTCCCCGCCATTTCTAGCGAGTACCCCAATTATTTTTGAGAAAAAGCTTGAAGGGGATATCATATTCTTGCGATGTAAGTTTGTCCTTCGGACAAATCCAACCTAGTACATTTTACGAGCCCTAGGAAGGAGGAACTCGAGTAACGTCATTACGATGGAGTCCGATGTCATAAATTTTTAACGAGTCTGACAAAGGAAGAACTCGACGTCTTTTCATGTTTAGAGAGTTTGAAAAGACAGCGGAAAAGAAAACTCCAGCAGTCCCTTTCCGTAGGTAATCCCACAGACCCGAAAAGGTAGAAAACTATGTTTGAGAGAACCTCGTAGTCGCGATAGGCTAGGGTATTCCTTTTTCGTAAATAATCTATCCCAGCCCGAAAAAGGGGTAAACGTGTACTGGGTAGATGTCGGTTCACAACCAATTTAACGAGCTCAGAACGACAAGCGAATCAGCAATATTTTCAGTTTTAGAGAGTCAGAAAAGAGCTGAAAGGTGACTCCAGTAGTGACTTTTTCGTGTTTTTACTGAGTCTGAAAAAGTATAAAATACAACTCGTCTCTTCGTCAAAATCATGTGAAAAAACTATTGCTGCACAAAAATACGCGTGTAAAACATATTCGATGAAAATAATACAAAAATATATCGACAAACATGTTTAAAAACCCATTTAGGACTTTGAAAAGCTATAAAAGACCAACAATGGTAAAAAATATTTACTTTTTACTTTTTACCTCTTTGCAGAGCAACAATGACCCTTTTGTGCTTCGATCTTCGAGCGACGAGTGCAAACAATCCAGTGGACCGAATCGACTTCCGTCCAGTTCAGGTAAGAGCCGACCTCTTTTTCCATCTCTTAAGTTACATTTTACATTATTTAATTATTGTTTGAGGTCCTTTAGGGAAGGATTTTCAAATTTTAGGGCTCCGCGGTTGGCGCGGGTTCTGGGCACGGACCCATGCCAATCTGCTCTGTTTTACACAGAGGTCGCGCCAGTTGGCGCGATTGTTAGCCAAACAGCCGCGCCAATGGCGCAACACAAAATTCGGCTAAATTATCTCAAAAATCAACCAATGAAATGTAATTTTGAATACCCAAGGAGGTTTATAACGTTCCTATGTTTGATTGATGCAAGTATCCAGCACAAAGGATGGTTATCGAATGGAAAGAGAGAGAACATAGCGAAGAAGATGAATTGGCAATGGGAAACGAGCATTGTATGAATGCTCTCCAGAATTGCGGGCTGAAAAAATTCTTTTTGATGCCATGTCTCTGGGCTCAACCCGAACTACTGCAGTATCTCATCAGCATTTGGGATGAGGATGAGGAGAAATTCAAACTTCGAGACCAAGAACTTGAGCTCGAAGTATCAGATGTATACTTCATCACTAGACTGTCATGCAGGGGTCCAGTCCCTATTCTGACCGGTACCAGGCCTTCAAGAGAAAGCATGAAAATGGTCATGAACAGGGTGTGCCCAGGGGCATGCAAAGGAATAGGGAGCGGGAAAGTAGACATTCAGACCGTCCCTGATCTAGCACTAAGAGTAGTGCTACACACCATTACGAGGGTTGCGGGATCACAGGCACCACATGAGGCCAGAAAGACGCAGCTACTTCTTGCATCAGAGTGTATGAATCTGACTATCTTTGACTGGGCCACGACCGTGACCATGAACATTAAATGGAAACTCAAAAAATGCAAGCAAACCAAACTGAAACAGTTTGGATATGGGTCGATCCTGGTTTCATTCTTCCTGGAACGATTACCAAATTTTCAGCGCCAGGAGGCCATAGTCCCGAATCCACCACTAAGAGAGCCACGGATGGCTCGATGGGCAGCATTGATGCCCAGGGCAGGGGGCAGCCAGCAGATGTCCTGGCGGCTGAGTTCTTTGACTGGCTCCGACGACAGTTGATTGTCGTGAAGGATTGGCCCTATGCGGGCACCGATTTTACCGGAGACCCAGACCTTCCGCTCCCAGAGGGAGAGGACTGGGACGACGAGCTTTGTAAGACTCTTTTTAATTTTATGAGTTTTATGATTTTTTGGTATACATGCATGTTCTAACAACTAATCCTATATGTATGTAGATGTTGGCCCAGAGAGGCCCGCTGAAATGTCACCAATAGCGAGGAGGACCCCTCTCGCTTATGACCCTCAGGGTGAGGGGGGTGAGGGGGATGAGCTCGTACAAAACCCAGAGGGGATCGCTCACGGAGTTCTGGATTATGCTCGTTTAGCTGATGTTCCCCTAGCTTATTAGAGGCACACCGTAGGGGTGACGAGTCGCCTCCACCGCTTACTGAGGCGGTTGGTGCAGGCAGTGACGTGCTACCACGAGCACCATGCCGATTAGTCACCTAGGCTTGCTATTTGCATATTTTTGAGAGACATGTCGTCTCCGGATGTAACTGAAACAAACATATATATTTTGGTTTTATATGATGCACACGTTGCAAACACTCGACATATATATATATATATATATATATATATATATATACACACACATCTATTTTCTACATGGATCTTGCTTACATATGATAATGTTTTTACAAATTGCGTAAATGTCTATCTAATACCATGTTGGCTACTGCATCTATTAGTGTATTCATTCGTCTTGGTATATGTTGATATGTGATGTAATCAAAGTTTCTTTCAAGTAAACGAATACGTAGATACCGTCTTAAAATGCATGGGTTTCTAACTGAATAATGACCATTGAGCTGTAAAAACACAAGCCGCGAGTCCAAATGTACAAGTAACGCGCGAATACCGAGGTTAACAGCCTTTTTAATAATTCCAAAATGGCACTATATTCCGTGACATTATTTATAGCAGGCCCTAGAAAAACACCTTGTAAATTAACCAACTCACCAGCAGGATTGTAAATTACCCAGGCTGCCAAAGACAGGTTCCTGGTACTGCGGGAGGCACCATCTGCAAAGCCGACATAAGGAGTAATAGACATCTGCACAATCAGGAAGACCCAATAAGCAGAAAAACGCTTACAAAGCACACACACCACACATGCACAAAAATGAAAAAATCACCTATGTAGATATACTACACAAGAATGATTCAAGCATAATATTTCTTCAGTTACAACCCATTTCTAGGTTGCGCCAAAGGAATACCTTCATAATCGATCAGCTCATAAGCCCCATTTTTCAATACACGTTTAACGATATAGGGCCCATGCCACATGGGTTGGAATTTTCCTGCCCCAAGATTGTCATGGGCTTGATCATACAAGAGGACGAGGTCCCCTTCGATAAAAGAGCGCGGAGAAACCGTTTGATCGAAATGAGCTTTAACCCTCTTTTTCTGTGCCTCGATAACCAAAGCAGCCAAGTGGCGAGTTTCATCCAATCTCTCGAGATATAGGAGACGTTCTTCCTCCAGTGAAGTATCGGGCAGTAATTCCACAGCCAATTTTAGTGAAGGGATCTCATATTCAACCGAAAGAGTAGCTTCCAGACCATACACCAACTGAAATGGTGTGAATCCGGTTGCACTCTTCATTGACGTTCGGTAGGCCCAAAGAGCTGAAAACAACTGGAGATGCCAACTCGATTTGTGTATACCAATTGTTCGTTGAAGCATCGTGACAAGCACCTTGTTCACGGCTTCAACCTGGCCATTTTCCTGAGGGTAATATGGCGTTGAGCTGTCATGACGCAAGCACAACTTAGATGTTAGCTCTGCCATCATATAGTCCTGAACATGAGAGCCATGATCAGTGACGATGGCTTGAGGAATGCCGAAATGAGTGATCACATAGTTGAAAATGAACTATGCAGTTGTCTTACCGTCCACGGCCAGTGTGGGCATTGCTTCGGCCCACTTGGTGAAATAATCTACGGCAACGATGATATAAGCATGCCCCTCGGCCGAGTGAGGGTTTCACGTCATAAAATCAATGCCCCATTTGGCAAGAGGGCCCACGGTAATGAAAAGATGTAATGGGAGAGGCGACGCACGAAATTTGGCGACCATACTGGGATAAATCCCTAGTAGAGTCGCCACTTTGTTGACGAGGTAAATCCCCTCTGTGGACAGAGGCGATCACACTAGCCCTAGAGTGGGTCTAGCAGCAAACAGAACACACTACGATATTGATTCCTAGTCACAAAAGAAAAAGTTACGATAGATGGCCTACCTCAAGTCCTACGTTGATGTTGTCGACGGAGAAGCGTTGCTTCCCGTTCCTCGCTTGACAGATCACAATCCTTTCGCTCACTGCGTCTGGACACCTGTACACATACAGAGAAAAACGACGGCAATACAACGTAATAACCCAAGCACGTAACTATCAATCAGTCGGAAAATATTGAATCAAATTGCATTACACAAACAAGAAATACAATGATGGAACCAATAACATAGTCGAGCATATATTAAGATATGAAAGAAATATTACAACCGAGTTTCGACATTGCGTTCTTCCTTCAGCAGGGCATCCAGCGGAGCGTGTCTCACAAAGCTTGTCGGAAATTTGGACAAGGCTCTCTCTCTTACGGGGTTCTCCTTGGCTCTGCTCTCAGTAGTCACTCAGCTATATTTTTCTTCCCAAATGTTCAGCTAGCTAGCAAACGGAGAGGGTAGGTTTTTATAGAAGGAGAAGGAGAGGTTAGGATCCCTATAATCATGGGGGAGAGTCCTATCTCTTAGGAAGGTTCCATGAGAGGTGGAAAACCACTTCCTAATCAGGGAGATCCGGAGCCAAACAACCCAACCTCTTTTTGATGATCCGTTCTAAATTTGTTAGAATCAAACTTCTGCCTTCTATTGTTAAAAAATATTCCTTAATAGGCTTGGCGCGGGAAATACACAGGGACAGAGTGCTAGGTGGCGCGGGCTTAGTGTAAATTTCCCAGGTCGGTGCAAGTGATGAACTGGATAAGCGCGCCAATGCCCAAACATATGTTTTTAATGGTTTTCTGAGGAAATTTTCTTCAGGAGAATTCTTGCCCTTATGCAGAAGGATGCCATTAAGGTGTTTTCAGGACATTTTACTATTCACAGGTCACGGGAATAGTCCTCCAATGTACGGGATGAGGGATTGCAGGGACGGCGACAAAATTCTGTGTAACAACCTTTTGCAGCCATTGCAACCAAAGTGGCCATCTAAGATCCACGTATTCGAGGCTCCATCCAGAGTGGCACCTTAAGGACGAAGCATCAATGCATGGATCAATTGGAACAGTTGGTCAACAAATGAATCCACCACATTCATGGTGGTCCACTTTATTAGGAGAAATATGGTTTTCCTAGATGTGGTAGTGTGTCATGGTCATGTTTGTAAATCATATGTTGCATTTTTAACAGTAAAAGTGATGATGTGATTTCCATCGCTTGTTAAGAAACCATGATATTTTGGCCTTGTTTTGTAAATCATGTGATGCATTTCTTTCATGTAAAAGTGATGATGTGTTTGGAATCACTTCGAAAAGCGACAATGATATATTTGGCCTTGTATTAATAGTTGGGGTATTATTGATTCCATTTGATGTAAACTTGACCACCGAGTATGTGTTATAAACTCGTGGAAATTATGGGATGCTTGGGTCATGTTGGTCATATTTGAGCATGTAATTTGCAAAAAATTGTACTATAGGTTTGCAGGAGATGCAGGTGTTGGTTCATCGATAATGGCTCCGAAGGAAAAAGGTGAAGGAGAAGGAAGGGTGGCCTTTTCAAAACACTTGTGGTGCAGACATAGTACACAACAGTTGCAGATTATTTTTGATGCTTTTGGAGGACCAAAATCTCCTTAATGGGGAGGAATGATCCAAGTGGCTCTAGAGACACACACATGACAAAGAGGCCTTATGAAAGCTCAAAACTCAAAGTAGTTAGAATTCTTTCGAATTAAGACTAGAGCGTAGATCTCATCATCCTGATCGCAACGATGGGAACGGTTCATCAAACCAAGTTCGTATGTGAAAGTTAGAGCTGGTCAAAGTTTTTGGGTTGACTTGGTGATGTGGCAGGTTAAGGAGGCAACAATCTGGAAATTTTCCGGTGACTGGATTCTGTCCATCTTCGGCCGATATCCCGGTGAAATTGTGGGACATTTAAAATGTCTCCTTCGGCCTAAAATCTGGTATTTCAAAAACGTGCAAATGGTTTTAAAATATAGATATATATATATATATATATATATATATTGGAAAGGCGGGCCATGACCCCCACCCCCCCCCCCCCCCAACCAACATAACAAAAAAATATTAAGTTTAGTGGGGTCAGCGGCCATGACCCTGCCACCCCAACCATCCAACGGTTGCACCGTATATATAGGCCACCGTATAAACAGAACCAAGGGCGGTGAGTGGGCCACCTTCGGTGGACTCGGCCCATGCCCTAACCCTTATTCAAATAGTAACGAATATATGTATAAACGGCGGAGATGAGGATGGGCGGGCCACCCGAGGCGGGTCCGGCCCCCCAAAAAAAATACATACATTGGAAAATTTAACAATGTGGACCATTTCGGGAGGGGGTGGGGTTTGACAGCCCGACCTCCTCCCCATAAATTTGGATCTCCACCATTGGGCCAGTGGCTTCGTTTGGGAAGTCCACCCAACATTTTTTATATAAACCTGTCATTTCTTCAGTGCACCCAGGAAAAGGAGGAGCAGGCACGCATTTTGAGACATTTATTTTTTATTGCAGGTAGAACTCTAAGCCATTCAGGGAGGCAGTGGAACCATGATCTGAGTCACATTTCCAAAGGGAGCAAAGTTTCCTAGTGTCCAAATTGGACAAATTTTATATGTCTTTTACACCTCTCAGCGACATGAACCTGATGGCAGTGTCAGTTTCTACAACAAAGGTCTCAAATTTTCAACCATTTTACAGAATGGCATCACGGTGTCGGATTTCAGCATGTGGACAGTCGATTTCTCGCCATTCAATGCCACGTTTGCGATGGTGCATTCCGATCCAGCGATTGAGCATCTTATTCTTCAGCAAGAATTAGAGTTGAGGTATATGAAGTGTTGTTGACATGTACTTCATTGATTGTTGTTGTAGGATGCTTTATTTCATGTCCATTCCTGCTTAATGTATGATGCAGTCTTTATGTTTGTTTGTTGTTGTTGATTCATGTTGATGTAAGATGCGGAATATTTATGTGTATTGACGTGGTATGTATTTATCATGGATGGTGATTTATGTTGTGAGATCCCTTTGTTGCCTTGATTGTGGGATACTCTTTTTCACCATGTATGAAGTTGTCATGTTGATAGGAGCTTTGTGATGAGTGAGAGTTCCTTGTAACAGAACGTCTCGTGGAGAGACTTTCCCACTCATTTTGAGGGCTTTTCCTTGTATGAAAATTCAACAACATCCATGTACATTATCACCAGTTACAACACTGAATGAAGCGGCCAATACCAGCGAGACATCGAGGCCTAGAGACGCAGTCCACACTGGACTAACTCCATTATTAAACGTCTCGCATTTTGTTGTGTGATTGTTGACATGAGTTCCTCTTGATTATATCTGCATATGTTCATTAATGCTTTTGATAAAATGCAATTCTAACACATCAACCGAAGAAAAAGGTCTTGGTTAAAAGGGTAATATAAATATACCTGTATTAATGAGATACCATGAAGACCTTGTTCAACAAAACTAAAGCACTCTACTTTTAGTGAGCTCAAAAATCACAAAGAAAAAGTATGCATGCATTAATTAAAATTCCAATATTAAGAGCATTTTAGTCAACAAAATCATAGGGTTGCTTCCTGTGAAGTAGAGTGAAAAATGATTTGTAATCTAGTACTCAATATATGCAAGGATTCCTTATCAAAGGCCTCCAAAAATAGAGAAATTGACAATTCAATCCAAACCAATCCTAAGGATAGAGAGATGGTCCATTGGCTAGGAGACCCAATGAAGATAGAAGGACAAAGCTACCCCAATTTGATGAGGGGAAAGAAGAAGAGGGTAGTCCTCTTGTTTTTGGCTAGTCATATGTATTTTATAGTTATGTATATTCTAGGAGTTTATGTGAAACACACTTGTAGGAAATCATAGAACATATATTTTTTATTTTATTGGAAGCTTTTTGTTGTGTTATAGAAAAAAATTCTAATCCAATGAATACAATAGGAACCAACAAAATGTAACTCATTGCATGCTTCAACTGTAGTATTTTTTATTTAATACAAGTTATGTTCTAGTTTTTTTTTTTTTTTTCTAAGAGTTAATCAGTCTTAGTATTTTAACGAAGATGTTCTAGAATTTATACAACATTAGTGACTTGGATTAGGATTTAATATTAGTTTTACATCTCATGATTGAGATAGGTGGCAACTAGGATTGAGGAAATTAGTTATCTTCTCTCAAAGCATAATTAGAATAAGATAGGATATGTAGATTACACATTTGAGAAGACAGTCACAAATATGGAAGAGGGAAAAGTTCATTCAAGGAGACGAAGAGTAATGATTGCTAAAGAGGCTAAGTACAACACGTCATATAGTCTGTTTTGTTGTTATAGTAGTTCTTTCCTCATGAATACGATATATACCCTCATATTTGGTTGAACAATACTGTGTAAGTTGATTTTAATGATTTATAATCATTAATTTAAGTAATATGCAAAGGTCACCTTGTAGGATTTGATCGAAGGAATGACAAGCCAATTTGAAAGAGAAATCCCTTTGTATGTGTTTTATTTATTCTATTGTTCATTTTCAATTGTTATGTCACTGATACAATGTTCATAAAATTAATGTTTTTCTACTAAATAAATTATGTTTTGAGTTATTTAAGGAGAGAATACTAGGAAAACAATCACCTAGGTTGAAAAAGTTACATGGTATTAGAGAAAAACCTCTAATTGTGATTCTCAAGTATTTACATAAGTAAATCAACTACCAAAAAGAAAGACTAGTAGTTAGAGGGTTAAACTCATTTATTTTTTTTAAGGACCATTTTTTAGCTATGGGAGTTTGCAGATTAGATCATAGAGATGGCTTCGACTAGCCTCAAATTCAAGGATAGAATGGATGGTCCCTTAAATTTCATGTCAAGGAAAATAAGGTCTACACTCTCATTGGAAGATATTCATAATATATAAGAAATTGTAAAATATATTGTGTCTTATCCTATAGATCCCCAATATTCAGCGACTGAAGAGAAGTGAAGGTCAGGTAGATGATCATGGACACCATAAAGGAGCATTTGGTCCTTCATATATCTAATAAGATGACAAAGGAAATTTTTGATGCCTTGGTAAACATATACAAGAGTGAGAACATAAACAAAAATATGATTTTGTGAATAAACTCAAATCCTTAGAGATGACCACATCAGAGTCACCAATTATCTTACAAAGGTCACATAGATTCTTGATGAATTTTCAATAGTTGGGAAAAAGTTGCAGATGCAAAACTAGTAAACATAAAATTAGATAGATTCCCAAGTTTATGGGAAGCATTTGTCAAAGGTATTTGTGTTGGTGAGAATTTTCACAGCTTTGAAAGGTTGTGTTAACAATGTATTTAGGAAGAGACTTGGATGGAGTCAAAGGTAAACTAGAAGGGTGGTGACAAGAATCTAGTCCCATTTGCTAAATAAGTAAATGCAAAGGTAAAGGACCCAATGAGGATAAGGTTAATAATGAGGAGTCATTGTCACAATCAGGAAAGAAGGACTTGAGTAAAATTTAGTTCTACATTTTCCATAAGCATGGTCATTACCACAATGTCCAAACAAGAAAGAAGATTTAGATGAATGGGTTTGCTATCAATTTTGATAATTACTTATCAATGGTATCTTCCCTTTCTAATAGCTTGGTTCCTAGAATTGTTTAGCATGTGGATAGTGAGGCATCATGTCATATGACATCAACTTGATAGTTGTTCTCTAGTCTAATAAAGCATGACTCAGGAGAACACGTTGAGCTTGGTGGCAATGTCAAGTATGTAGTAGTAGGAGTTGGCATTATTCCTTTCCAGCTTGAGTTAGATAACTCTAGATTTTGATGATGTCTTGTTTGTTCTAGTTTTTAGAATGAATTTTCTTTCAATTTTTTTCATAAAGGACACGGTATTTGTAGTTGAGTCCAAGAACTAGTATCTTCAACAAGGCAAAGAAATTTATCATAGATATAACCCAAGTAACAGGGGTTACAGAAATTAATCTTCATGAGTTGTAGGGTGAACTTGTTTGAGACCTCGTTAATAATATTGATAATTTGTGTGAATTTTGGACAAAGGGATGGGCATCTACATCATAAAGAACACCCTATTTTGAAGGAGATACTCATAGATTTTCTGGAGCAACTGCCAAACCCACATTATGTTTTGTGTTTTTGTTTCGTAATACATTGGAACTAGATAAATGAGAATTTTGCAAAGCACCATTGGCAAAGAAAAATTATATCCCTGTTACAATTTATCTTGATTTAGGTAGACTCTCATTCCTTTTTTGGAAGACGAAGGTAGAGAAACCTAGCAAAGGTTTTCTTTACATCAAGGTTGATGTGATTTATGAAGATTTCATACCACTAAGTAGCTATGGAGGTAGAGACAACAACAAAGGAAAATGACATGGTCAAATCACATGTTCAAACTGATTTGTAAGGACTAAGCTACATACCATACTTGTTATACCTACCGATGGACAGGCTTATATTGTATTCAATTTTTTAATTAAAATAAATTAATTAATTAATTAAAAAAAAATTTAAAAAAAAATTGACCTTTTTGTTTTGCAACAAATTCTAATTAATTTTTAAATAATTAAAATTATATTTAAATTTTTTGAACTTAATTTTTTTTTCTTTTGATTGGTTAAAATTAGTGATTAGACAAATTTTATGGGATCCATTTTTATTAGAATCGAATTTTCGAACCAATCCTCTATGGTTCATCATCAAGATAGATCAGTGAGATTTAGTTAGATATCAACCCAAGATATAAATAAAGGAGGGAGAAATTGAACGGGAGGAAAAATAATTTGATAATTTTTAGTTAACAATTATTTATTATTATTCCAACCTTAAATAATAATAAAAAAAAATCTAAATAAATAATTTCGAAAATTATTAATTAAAAAGAATAATATTAGAATTATTGTGTGATTAATTTTCCTTCACCTTCTACCATTGTAGGCCGCCCTCCATTTTTCCTCCCGTTCAATTTCTCCCTCCTTTATTTATATCCTGGGTTGAGATATGACTAAATCTCACTGATCTATCCTGATGATGAACCACAGAGGATTGGTTCGAAATGTCGATTCTAATAAAAATGGATGCGATAAAACCGGAAAATTCTACACACAACAACACAGATCGTAGAAGCCTCAAATCAACAAATTTTTCGAAACAAAAAATAACTACAAAATATAAATTTGAAAAAAAAAACCACATAAAATTGACATTTATACTATAATCTTAAGAATTTGTACTAACTCTTATTATATTATACCATCAAATCTTAAGGTGAATATTATTTTCCAGTCTATACGTTATTAAATGTTGCTAATGGTGAGCATAAACTGCCCACCAACATTTAATAGCGTATAGACTGGAAAATATGTGTTGCCAAATCTTACAAATCTTAATGTATAAATTTTTTAATAAAATTATCCTCAAATTTTACAAACCTTGATTTATGAATTTTTAATAAAAAACAAAAAATATATTGTACCATCAAATCTTATTATATTGTACTATCTAATCTTACAAATATTGATTTATGAATTTGTCATCAAATCTTAGTGTGAATATTATTTTCAAGTGTATATGCTGTTAAATGCTAGTGGGCAGTATATGCCCACCGTTAGATTTAAATTTCTTTAAATCTAATGGTGAGCATATACTGCCCACCAACATTTAATAGCGTATAAACTGGAAAATATGTGTTGCCAAAGCTTACAAATATTAATGTATAAATTTTTTAATAAAATTATCCTCAAATTTTACAAACCTTGATTGATGAATTTTTAATAAAATAATCCAAAGAACAAAAAATATAAAATTTTGTTCATATATTTGTTGACGCTATTCTATTATGCTTCGAGTATTAACTTACTAATGAATATTTTAAAAATTGTAAGAATATTCCTATTTGCATTGCACGTAGCAACTACTAATGGACATTACAGATTGTACATGATGCCAAAATACAATTTATAAAATACAATATTTTTATTCGTAAAATAAATATGGTTTTTAAGTATGTATCATACTTCAATGTTACACCTACACATTACAGATCACATGATGCTAAAATATATTTTATAAAATTTGTAAAATAAAGTGTTTTTAGGTTTGTATCATATTTCAATGTTATATTTATTTCATATAAATATAGGTTTAGTCTAATTAATAGACGAAATGGTTTTTTTCATGAATTTATTTTCTATATAATTTTAACTCAAACCTGAGTTTAAGTTGTTTAATCTATAAAATTTGAGTGTTTTAGAAGGTTTTTCAGGGTGTTAAATCTATTTATGCATTCAAAATTGTGTTTTAAACAACAAAAATTCACATTCTTTCTTGAAATTGTTTTGTCATATTCCAGTGAAAAAGTTTATTTTGTCTATAAGTTAGACTACCCATATATAGAGAGAGAGAGCCAACGTCCAATCGAGTGGAAGGTATTACAAGAGAAAAGTAGGTTGCTAAGAGTGACATTTACATGTTGATATGAGTTCCACATTACAACACAAAATGTCGAGCCAAACTGTTGCTCGGGCATACTGTAATATCCCCAAAAGGGAAGATTCAGCAATACTTGCTGGAATAACGCATTTTTCAGAAATATGAGCATCAACAAAAAAATTCAGCCCATGAATCCATTAGATCTGACATTATTGAATTAGATCTAAGAGGAAATCAGAAACAAATGACTTTTTCCTAGTTAAACAGGCCTCCCATGCTCAAAACAACTTAAAAAATGATGAAACACCGAGACTGCAACACACAAGAATTACTGCATAAAGAGACAACACAGTTATTGAAGGGTTATACTCAAAAAATGGAGAGACAAATCAGATCTTCTATTAGATTACTCAATGAGGCATAAAAACAGAGATTTAGTCTCTTTTTACATAGATCCAAGATGACTCGGCAAGGGTTTCTTGACAGAAATGATATACATGAAATAACTGTTGCAGATCTATGGCTGAATCACACTGCATAGCTAAAGCTCTGCATAAAAATGGTTGAACATGCAAAGAAATGGCTGTAGACTCTCCTACTAGCTTTCCAGGAAAAAGGTTGATCCTCCTCCTGGGAACTAGCCCATAAAAGTGGGGTTTTAAACCCTCCCACTGCACAACTTAAGAAATAACGTAGTTTCTATAAGGGAATGTGTTGTTGCTGAAGGTAACTACTTGGCCTAACACCAGATAGTGGAAAATGCAGCTCAGAAAGCTCCTATTAGATTTCTTAAACAATATCTCCAAGAAAGAGTAGGGAATTCCCGCATGAGAAAACCCTTGCACTAAACAGTGCAGCAAACTTAGCTAAACAACCAAAGTATGAAAGAAGTCTAAACAGACCACATACAAGATATAATCTTCAATCATGCTCCATATGGTTTCCATTCCCTCCATTATATAGTTGAGGAGCTTCCTCAGCAAGGATCCCACCCAATTATGAGGTTTCTTCCATGCAAAGGTTCCTCCTCCAAAATTACGATGTCTCCATGTGCCTTGCTCATCTTTTTAAAATGTTGTTTGATTTAGTCAATATTGACTGGATCAATCTTGACTGGATCAACCTTCACTGGATCTTCATGCCTTGTCTCCTTTCACACTCAAGGTGTCTTCATTTTGACTAGCTAGATTGATCTTCATTCACAATGAGCTGTCTTTATTTAGGATCCACTCCTCATATAAAAATGCTGTTGACTTGATCAAACTTGACTTTGTCCACACATTTTAGACCCTGTTCACACATGTGGATGCTTGATCTAGTTATTACATGATCCATTTTCACATTATGAGGGATTTTTATTCATACTTAAGCAATTTATGAGCCTCCTTGTCCATTTATTCATCTAACTAGATTTAAAAGGAAAAATTAATATTCCTATTAGCTGTATGCTAATTTAGGAATATTACAGTCTTCCCCTCCCAAATGTTGCTTGTCCTCAAGCAACTGCAAGGGTGCTGCAAAATCTCCCCTCCTCCTCTTGTGGCCTCCTTATCCAACAATCTCCACCATTGCTTCAGATTTTCTACTATAATTATGTCTCCCAATGATTCCTCCTAATGTGAAAATTGGCCTTTGGTGGATAAACCAAATGGCTCTCATCATGAAAGAAAGGAAGGTCTATATGGAAACCTTCTTACTGATCAATGGCCTCCTCAAGATACAAGTGATGACAATCATGGGGAATTTCATCATTAATGAAGGACTCCCACCTCCATGCTATCATCCAAATGAAATGAATCACTTCTCAGCTTGATAATTCATAGTAAAGCTCCTCCCAATTTCTCATGAGAGGCATGTCCCAAGTGTTCCAATCAATCATATGGTCCACCTCATAAAGAAACAAGTGATCTACTATAGTGGCCATATAGTTTCCCATGCTCCCCTTGGAACATGTAGTGCAAAAAATGTAGGAAATTTCTTTCCCTAAGGACACATCCCACTAATGTATCTCTCCTCCAACCATGTCCTCAACAAATATAAGAACATTTTCAGCATATGGAATCATAATTAGAGTCATGCTAGTTGCCATATGTAGTAAAGGAGAAGGACAATGGTTCCTCATATGTAACCAGCGCAGTTTTACTCCTAACTGCCATAGAATATGATATGGCAAGTATTTTTCCCATCACTTGTTTGCCGCCCCATCCTTCTTGCATGCTTGGAGAAGGTTTATGATGGTTGGTGTTAATGAATCACATCATGAAGAGTACATCATCTCTCCAAGATCTCCCAAGGAATGACCAACATCACCATTGTTCATGGCCCAAAGTGGCTCATGAAGCCCATAAGAAAGAGTGCCCCCTCTTGGAGCAAAGACTTGCACATGAGTGTTAAGAAAATGCAGGTATTTAATAAATATATCATGATGTCCAACAATACAATGTTTATCATACACTTGGTTTAAATCAACAAGGTGGCTCATGGATGAGCTCCCTCTCA
The DNA here is from genome assembly GCA_034641835.2 of Pinus albicaulis. NCBI lineage: Eukaryota > Viridiplantae > Streptophyta > Pinopsida > Pinales > Pinaceae > Pinus > Pinus albicaulis. The sequence continues at coordinate 13,715,500 of CM076584.1, forward strand.
CACCCAATGAATAAGGAAGTGGTAATGATAACTCTTCCCAAGAGCTATGTTCCTCCTCAACCAACAAATGATCCATGCACTTTCTCATATGAGAGTGCACCTCCTCTTTGAAGTTTTCCCAAATGAATCCATCTAAGATAGTATGATATGTTCTAATGAAACCAGTGGGTTTTGAAAGCAAAATCTCATAGGCTGCATTAAGTAGTTTCTCCTTGAGCATAGAGGCTCTAGCCAAATAGATCTGATCATGGGAATAAATGACTCCCTCAACTACTTTATACCTCTCATCCATCACTTGCCCATCAAGAACCTTACATGTGAAAAGGTCCTTGGAGTATTGCATCAAGAGTTGGGAATCCCAATAAGGATCTAGGCTTCCCAACAATGACAGTGCTGTAGGAATCTGAAATGCAGCCCCTGTCATAACATGGCTCTCCTCTTTGACATGCTTGATTCCAAAATCACATGTTGGAGTACTATCAACTTCCTTTTGTTGCCTCCTTTGCATCTGATCTTTCTCAAGACAAGATTGAAGTAGATGGAAGTCAACCTCCCCTTGGAAAGTCCTTGTCTTCCAAAACTTCCTCAATTTGGCCCATGCATGCAAGAGTGTTGATATCCTCTTTTCATGTTCAGAAATCTCTTTTGTGAGTGAAAATATCATTGGCTGCCCCAAAGATATGGATTTTCCATATGAAATCATGTATATGCCATCATAGATTTCTGAGTTTCCCTTTTTCAGCGCAAATGGCTGAGTGGGAGATAACAATGTCCAATTCGGAAAATTGCTTATCTTTCCTTTGAATCCATGAAATATTCTTTGCGATGTGCTAGTTTCTCCCAAAGCTCCCTCCTTGACCAAGTATGTAAATGCTGCCCATAGTTGAGAGAACCCTTTAGTTTTCCCCCCATCAGGAGGTCTCCCCGGTGGAATGCCTCCATGCAAAGAGACATCAAGGCATAGAGCAGGATGTGTATGTGTGTGGACAGATTTGTACTTGCCTTCCATGCATAGATCCTCTTGCCTTATTTGTGTATCAACCTTCTGAAATAAAGAGGGGTGTATTATCCTCATCATGTGATGCTTGCCCTCCTATTTTCCTTATTCTATCTTCAAGATCTCACCATTTGATAATGATGGCACATGTTGCACATGGATTGTGCCACAATCTCCATATGTGAGATTCTTTGGAACTCCTTGCAAGAGTGTAAGAGTTTCTCTCCTTGGAGTAAGTGATCCATCTCCCTCTTCATGAGGTCCTAGATGTGCTCTTGTCATGATTGTGTTATCATCTCCAGCCTTCTCTTCCTCCTCTTCCTTAGTTGAAAATGCCTCATCATCAATAAGAGACCTTAGATCTTGGTCTTCTTTTGAAGGAGGAATCTCCATGTATTCCTCTTGAGAAGAAAGAACCTCATGTAATGGGGAATTTTCCCTTGGAAATATGTCATACAAGTTTCCATCCCCTTCAATGGTTTTCTGAAATGGAGCTGAATTTAGGGACCCTTCCAATACATGCAAAAGTTTTGTTTGATTTGGTTTGATCGATTCCATAGAAAGTGCTTCATCAAACCTTTCCACTATTCTTCTAATGAAATTTGCATAGGTAGATGTATTTTCATTCTTTAAGGAAAAATATTGAAACAACCACCAAGCATAAGCCTTACCCTCAAGATGCAAAGCTTCTACTTTGATGGCTTCCTTTTTTGAAACTTGATGTTGTTGCACATAGGTGTCTAGCTCCTTCACCCAAGCCCTAGCTGGACATTTAGGTGATCCATCAAAAGTAGATAAGAAGAATCTACTCACACCATGTTGCTTGCTCCTTCTTTCCTCCTTGATCTTGCAAAACCCTTGGAAGTTCAAGTGATCTTTGAACCCCTTATATTGAGCTTCATACTCTTGCAAATAATCACCAAGAGTCTCCTCTTTTGGCACATCTCCTTTTTGCTTCTTCTTCTTCATTAAAAAGTGGTTGATAGAGTGTTGTAAATCTGATGATGTGGCTGAATTCTCACATACATAAGATGAGGCATTAGAGCTTTCCTCATGTATATATCTTGCAGATCTTGTTGAGGGACTTATATGTCTTTCCCTCCTCATTTCTTTGATGTCTTTGCTTCTACCCTGCAGAGTTTGAAAGAGAAGTTTTGAGAACCTCTTTCCTTCAAAAAATAAGGGTTTGCTTTGATCTCTCTTGCAGATCTTCTCCTCCCCATGAGAAGACTCCATAATGGTTGAAGAACACAGGCTGAGCCAAGATTAAGGGTCTGATACCACTGTAATATCCCCACAAGGGGAGATTCAGCAATACCTGCTGGAATAACACATTTTTCAAAAATCTGAGCATCAACAGAAAAATGCAGCCCATGAATCCATTATATATAACATTATTGAACTTAGATCTAAGAGGAAATCAGAAACAAATGACTTTTGCCTAGTTAAATAGGCCTCCCATGCTCAAAACAACTTAAAAAATGATGAAACCCCAAGACTGCAACACACAGGAATTACTGCATAAAGAGACAGTGCAGTTATTGAAGGGTTATACTCAAAAAATGAAGAGAAAAATCAGATCTTCTATTAGATTACTCAATGAGGCATAAAAACAGAGATCTAGTCTCTTTTTACATAGATCCAAGATGACCTGGCAAGGGCTTCTTGACATAAATGATATACATGAAATAAATGTTGCGGATATATGGCTGAATCATGATGTATAGCTGAAGATCTGCATAAAAATGGCTGAACATGCAAAGAAATGGTTGTAGACTCTCCTACTAGCTTTCCGGGAAAAAGGTTGATCCTCCTCCTAGGAAACTAGCTCATAAAAGTGGGGTTTTAAACCCTCCCACTGCACACCTTAAGAAATAATGCAGTTTCTGCAAGGGACTGCATTGTTGCTGAAGGTAACTGCTTGGCCTAACACCAGATAGTGGAAAATGCAGCTCAAAAAGATCCTCTTAGATTTCTTAAACAAGATCTCCAAGAAAGAGTAGGGAATTCCCGCTTGAGAAAACCCTTGCACTAAACAATGCAACAAACTTATCTAAATAGCAAAAGTATGCAAGAAGTCTAAACAAATCACATACAAGATATAATCTTCAATCATGCCCCATATGGTTGCCATTCCCTCCATTATATTGTTGAGGAGCTTCCTCACCAAGGGTCCCACCCAATTATGAGGTTGCTTCCATGCAAAGGTTCCTCCTCCAAAATTACATTGTCTCCATGTGCCTTGCTCATGTTTTTACAACGCTATTTGATTTAGTCAATCTTGACTGGATAAACCTTGACTGGATCTTCATGCCTTGTCTCCTTTCACACTCAAGGTGTCTTCATTTTGACTAGCTACATTGATCTTCATTCACATTGAGCTGTATTTATTTAGGATCCACTTCTCATATAAAAATGTTGTTGACTTGGTCAAACTTGACTTTGTCCACACATTTTAGACCCTATTCACACATGTGGATGCTTGATGTAGTTATTACATGATCCATTTTCACATTATGAGGGATTTTTATTCATACTTAAGCAACTTATAAGCCTCCTTGCCCATTTATTCATCTAACTATATTTTAAAAGCAAAATTAATATTCCTATTAGTTGTATGCTAATTTAGGAATATTACACATACAACCAAAATTACATGAGGCAAAAACTCAAGGTGTTGCTTCATAGTTAACAACTTCGTCTACTAATCAAGCTACTGAACAATCATATGTCTAGATGAATTTTTTCTACAAGGATCCACTCTTTGTACTCACTAGTGATAATTTCCCCGTATTCTAAAAGTAGGGTTCGCTTCGAGAGCAAGACCGCCTCCGCGTTCGACTATTGTAATTTTTACCAATATATATATATATTTTTAAATCTAGAGGAACCCAACAATCCTCCTCCTGACACTAGTAAATCTCTAAAAAAATTAAGTTATAAATATTTGTAAAATATGTCATCCTAATTTGAAAAGAGTATGTATCATTATATCTTTAACTTACAAATATTTATTTAGTAGTTGAAAATAGTGTGAAATTTTCATAATCATTTAATTTTTCTTTATTATAGTTTTGTATTATTATTTTTTATTTTAAAATTAAAAAAGTGTTTATAAATTAAGTTTTAAGTTTGGATTAATTATATATTTAAAAAAAACATTAAATTCATTTTGATTTAAAAATTACAGATTTAATTGAAAAAAAAAAAACAAAACATTTTTTTTAATTTCAATATTTTATGAATAAAAATAATAAAAATAGTTTCTCATAAATAAATAAATAAAACATTTGAGTTAATTTCAATATTTTATAAACAAATAATAAAAATGGTTTCTCCTTATTTAAAAAAAAATTAATTGAGTTCAATAATTAAAGAAAAAAGATTAAACATGTGAAGAAGACAAATTTTGATAATAGTTGTTTTTTATGATGTAACAATGTTTTGTTTTGTAGGGTGAAATGACCTAAGCTTTATTAATTGGTTAGTGCTTAAATTGTAATTAATTAATTCGGAAAATTTTACGGAGTTATTTTAAATTTAAATTGATTTTAATTTAATTTATTTTTTGAAACTGGTTTAATGTGGATTTTAACTATGTTTATATTTACTAGTTAAATATTTGATTAATTTTGTGTGTGTGTGTTTTTTTTTATATTGATTGTTGCAGTAGTAATATATGCAATTATATTAATGGTAAGACTTATTTAGTTTGATGGGCCTCAGTTAATGCTTAGGGCTTGTAATATGCTAATTTCTACATTGAGGCAAAATAATGATTCTTATTAGCTCCCTCTGAAAAAAAATTGAATTGAAGGGTGTTGTTAATTCGGAGGAAAGACCATTCTGTCCACGAAAAAAGATGACGGAAGAACGATGGCGAGCGCAACCGATAGAGTTTTCTGTCACGGGTTCCTTTGGGGCGCTGGGTCAGCCGACCCCTTGCGCGTCGAAAAAGGGAGGCTCCTCACTATCGATAATACGTCGCGCATTCGTAGTGCCAAACTTCATGAGCTCCTTGCAGATTCAAGCTCAGCACCAGCCCACTCTTGCCTGGGGTTTCGATTGGCTTTCGCAGCCCATGATTTCTACATGGCTTTCAGCGATAATGAGGTTAACCCCTCTTATTCAGATCTGCTTGCTATCCCCCATGCGTTCCTGATTCTGGTTGCAAACAGAACTCTGAAGGGCTGCAGAATCCGGCATTTGCTTCTCCTCGGCACAGAGGTGGATGCTGTCAGTGAGGGCCCATTTCTTGTAATCGCCTTTGGCAGCTCTGCATCAGCTGCCCCCCCATTATGGAGAAGGATTTCAGCTGGAGCCCAGTATTGGGGTTTTTTTCCTCCTCTTTGGGCTGTAGCTGGCTTCGATGAAAGCAAGGAAACATAAATTTTTGCAATTGATTCATCTGCATTAGAGCTCGCCCGAGCTAGTGCATACCTCCACGGCAAAACGATGGCTAAATGTTGGTCTGAGTATGCTCCAGAGCATGCGATCCAAGCAGGTGAGTCATCAAACGTCATCTCCACAGCTTGCCGGAAGCAGATTTCTTTCTTGGACCAGCCAGATCTGCCAGAAGAAGCACCTGCATTTCAGATCCAAGTCACACTCTCTGGCAAGACGATGATGCAATGGGTGCATGCAATAGATCTTGTGCAGGATCTTCTGCAAAAACTCGAACTCCGGCTGGGGATCCCCTCCTCTTACCAGAGATTGCTATATAAAGGTAAACAACTTATGGAACCCCTTCCCCTCTATTTTTACAATATTCGAAGGGACGCTTCTATTGTGGTTACCTTTCGTTTAAGAGGTGGTTCCTTTGGGTAGACCTCCTCTGCTCCTTCTTTCTCTTATAAAGATGCAGTCCGCAAAGACGCTGCCCACCTCCAATCCTCTTCGAAAGTAGCTCAACCACCTATGGCTCCCAAGCCATTTTTGGTGGATAAAGCAGAGGAAATTCCTTCTATCGACTTCTCTCATGCTGCGATTGACGACCACTACCAGGAATTTGCAAAATCCGCAATCATATGCAGATTTAATGGGCTATGGCCTCACACAACAAAATTATACCAATGGATCCATACCAACTGGACTAAAAGAAGCAAGATCTACTTATGTTCAAAAGGATTATTCATTGTGGCTTTTGACTTAAATGAAGATTACCAGAAAGCCTTAACGGGAGGCCCCTGGTTCTGGGGTTCGGCTGGGCTT